>JAEMOT010003868.1:179239-215722 GCA_019297695.1 Apostasia ramifera | reverse complement strand
ATATTTATTTATACATTTTATAAAAAATATATATATTTTGTAATATTTCTGACAAAATTAACATAAAAAAATTCTAAGAAATTTTATTAATATTAACGAAAATATTTACAAATATTTTACATAAAAAATTTATTCGTCGTAATTACAAAGAATTCTTCTCGAGTACTCCTCCTCTTCTTCTAAACTATTATCCTTAAATTCATCCACGAAATTATACAGTTGAAGCTTGTGCTACTAGTACATCTCGTGCCAAAGCAGATAAAATCGGATATTGCTTTGATGAGCTTTTCCACCACTCCAACAAGCTCATATCATCATCAAATTTCTCGGCGAGATGTAAATAGAATTTCAACTCGTTCAAATTTGTAGGGACTTGATTCTGTGTTATCGATTGCTCTCCAACCGTTGCTTTTCCTTTATCTGTAGCAACAGATCTTTTTGCTACCGCCGACCTAAGAACGTTGAAAATGCCGGGCTTTTTCTTTGTTGCTGTTTGTATTTCCACATGTTCCACATTCCTGCTCGCAACCTGCTCACTATAATAAAGAGAAAACAACTCTTGGAGAGTTGTAAAAATTGATGTTTTTTCAACATCAGTATTACTCCCGAAAAAATCAGAATATTCCGCGTAAAAAGTTTCAATAGCTTTGGTTCCCTGACGAGGATCAAGAATAGCAGCTATTGAATCTAAAAGTGAAATTTTTTCCCAATATTTTCTGAATTTTAATTCCATGTCAGCAACAAAAGTTTTTAGAATTGGATCTGATCTAAACTCTAAAATTTTTTGAAACATTTGAAAAATATAAGACAGAAAAATAGATGAAGTTGGATAATAACAAGCTGAAAAATTTTCAGTAGACTCCTTAAAAATGGACAATAATTCAAAAATCTTTTTTAAAAAAATCCAATCATAAGAATATAATTGAAGATCATGATTAAGTGTATATGAATTGTAAAAAGCAGTTAGCAAATCTTCGTACGGTAAAAGTGATTCAAACAAACGATGGAGTGAATTCCATCTAGTTTCTACAGGTAATAAAAATTTTACACAATTTATTCCGGCACTTACGCAAACACAATTCCATTCACGCCTAACATTTGAATTTAAACGAATCCATTTTGCAACATGCTTAAATTTATCGATAATTAAATGTTCGGAATTAAAAGCACTAGAAACACATAAATTAATTATATGACATGTATATCTAACATGAAAAAGAGAACCATAAAGAGGAAGCCTTAAAAATTGCTGTAAAAAATTAACTGCAGAATTATTATTCGAGGCATTATCCAAAGTAATACTAAAAATTTTATTTTCTATACCATAAATTTTATAAACTTTGCGAATGTAAGAAAAAATGGTTGAACCCGTATGAGACTCATCTAATACATCTAAGGATAATATCCATTTCTGCATTCCCCACTGTCCATCGATCCAATGACAAGTAACGACTAAATAACTCGTGCCACTAATACTAGTCCAAATATCAGATGTTAAACTAACCCTATAACTAATATTACTGAGGTGTTCGATAAGAGATTTTCTATATTCATCGTACATTGACACACAATCTTTTTTAAGTGTATGCTTAGAAATACGGGTATATTGAGGCTGTAAATATTGAACAATATATTCTAAAAATCCCTCTTTCTCACATATAGTAAATGGCTGTTGGGTTCGTACTACAAATCGAACTAAATCTCGACGTGCTTTATCATTTCTAAAAGCCCACGGCATAGATCCACTCTGTGGATTGAGTTGTGTTTGGGTTGGCTCTATAGTAGTAGGTTGACAAGTGTTTTCATCAAACTTATAAAATCTAACTAGGTGTTTCTTAAATGTACCAGTCCCACCACCGGTACCACCTTGTTTGTATGAATATTGATTTTTATAAATTTTACAAATAGCGACATATTCAGGTCTCTCCGAATTGCTATTCGGTTTAATTTGTAAATCAAAAAAATCCCATACCTTACTGCGATTCGTCTGAGACTTGTTAGAGATACTTGATGATTGCGTTGACAGGCCAGTGCCGGTGCCAACATCTCCACTTACCTCAGGATCACGTTCCGCAGATAGATCGAGATCAGGTTCTGAAGTTTCATCAAAGTTCTCACCGAGTGCAGAAAGATGATCGAGTTGCGGAACATATTTCGGATCAGCATTCCCTTGGCGACTTGAGGAAGAACCGCCAGAGAATCGACATTGGGAAGCCATTAAAACGTGTTTGCAGATTTTTTAATAGAGCAGAAGAACAGAAAAATTTGATGAAAATTGTACGAATTATCATAAAAAAAATTGTATTATTTATAGAAAGTTCAATACATGTTAAAAAGTCTCAAATGACCTTAAAACGGTCATTTTAGATTTTAAAACGGTCATTTGATCATTTGCAATTGCAAACGGTCAAATGACTGTTCAATTAATTTTTTTTTTTTTAATAATATCTGCAGATCTGCCAGCTGCAGATAACATGGGGGCGGGGACTTAATGAATTCTAGGCATAAGAGGAAGAATAGGTAGGGATGACAGGATTTGAATCCGTGACATTTTGTTTTCTTTTTCTCTTCTTTCAGTCTTCGAAATTCCCAACGAAAGTTTCGGAAGGAGACTGGAGCAGGCTACCATGACAAGATAAATTTTGACCAGAAAACCCGTGCTCGAGAAAAGAAAATACCCAAATTTTTTTTTTAAAAAAAATGAACCGGTCCGGTTCCGAACCGGATAACTGGTTTTGCTTGCACAGAACCAGTCCGAATCGGTTCTGCGGCCCGGAACCGGTTAGAACCGGTCCGGTTCAACCGGTTTTGGACCGAACCGTTTCTTACTGGACCGGTTTCGGTCCAGTTCCGGGTCGAACAGGTTCAATAAGCAGCCCTACTTGCCGCCATCACCTCTCCTCTCTCCTCTCTCCAGTTTCTCCAACCGTCTCATCTCTCTCCTATACAGATTATTTAAATTATATAATAAAAATAAAAAAATTAAATTACATAATTATTTCTGCTTTCTCTCCTGGCACCCACCCTTCGCTCTCTCTCCTCCTTTTATTGTCTCTCTCTCCTCTTTCTCTCTCTAGCCGTCCTACCTCTCTATTACATAAAATTTATTTTCATAAAATTTCTAAAATTTTAATAAAAAAATTAAATATTTTACATTAAAAATAATAAATATTACATATATATTATTTTTAATNATTTGAAAAAATAGTAAAATTAAAATTAAATTTTTTAAAATTATATAATATAAAATTTAAAAAATATTTATAATTTTTAAAATTTTAAGTAATGATTTAATTAAATTATAATAATTTAATCTCTACTTTTTTATTAAAAATATTATTAATCATAAAAATTATAATTTATGTCTCTCTTTTCTCTTTTCCCATTCACCCCCTCTCCTCTCTCTCTATATCCACCGCCTTATCTATCTCTCTCCTCCTTCGCCAACCGCCCTATTTCTCTAGCCGCGTCATCTCTCTTTTACATAATATTTAATATATAATTAAATTTTAATTACATATTAGTAATTTTTAATTTAATAATAATTTATATTTATAAAAATATTTTAAAAAGATAAAAAATTCAGCATTCTGTACCACTATTAATTATATAGTATAAATTATTAAACTAAAAATTAAATAATATGTAATTTAAATTTATTATTTATTATATAATTTAAATTTATTAGTTATTAAGAAATCAGAAAGAGAGTGAAGAGAGGAGAAATAAAAATTATAATTTAAATCTCTCGCTCTCTCCTCCTTCCTCAACCGCCCTCTCTCTATCTCTCTAGCCGCGTCATCTCTCTTTATTACATAATATTTAATATAATATTAAATTTTAATTACATAATAATTTTTAATTTAATAATAATTAAAATTTGTAAGAATATTTTGGAAACTTAAAAATTTCAGCATCCCGTACTACTCTTAATTATATAGTATAAATTATTAAATTCATTAGTTATTAAAAAAGGACAGAGAGAGGAGAGAGAGGGAGGGCGGCAGGAGAGAGAAAAGCATAGATAGGGCGGCAGGAGAGAGAAAGCAGAGAGAGGAGAGAGAAAAACAGTGGGCGGTGGACGGGAGAAAGCAGGGAGAGAGACGGGATAAAAGTAATTGTTAAAAGGAATAAGGGCATTTTGAAAACTTCAAAAGTTTAACCGCTTATCTACCATCTTTAATAGTATAGTATAAAATAAGATTGCGTAGTTATTTTCTGAATTTTATAATTATTTTTTTTTTGGATTTATATAAATATTTTATTGCTTTATAGAGTTATTATTGTTTCATACAAGATATGAATGGCAAGATATCAAATTTAAAATTTGATTAAAGAATTTTAACTACATATATCATATTATTAATAAAATATATAATATTAAAAATTAATTATATTTTATATTATATATAATTTAAAATAATTAATTAATTTTATGCCATATTTTATATGCATATTAAAATAATAATTAATTTATATCATATTTTTAATATATCTCGATATCGTAATTATTTTTTTTAATATTATTCATATTTTTAAAAAGAAATATTTTTATTTAATTAAGTTTAATTTAATTTTATTGAAGTTAGTCTTTTGCAAACAAACATTTTGTTATAATTATTTCATATAGGAGTTTTTTACTTATTAATAGATATAAATATAAGCATTTGTATGGATCAGAATAATGACTATAATATCAGCTTCACTTCCGAGGTGCTAACTAAATTTAAAATTTTTTAGAATTAAAAGTAACTAAATTTCTTGAATTTTAATTTATATATAATTGAGTTTTTATAATTTTCAAATTAAATTTATTAATCTTCTAATTTGTGATAATATGTAAATAAAATATTTGATATTAATAAAAATATTTATTACAATTATTACATAAAATTGAATATTATATTATTTAAAATATTAATATATTTTTAAAATTAATTAAATCGTTCTATTAATCAGAGAAAACAATATCCATTAAATCCCTTTGTTAATAGAAATAAATTTATTTGTATATTATTTTAAATTAAGTTTCAACTTAATTAATTAAAAAACTAATAAATCTTAATTTCATGTAGGTTTAAATTATCACTAAATACTGAAATTATTGGTGTCGTTATCCGCAAAAAAGGACCAATGGACTTTAGTCTATGCGGGAACAAAAGTTATTTAATTATTGTAATGATAAATTGCAATTAGGTCCATTTAATTTAGCTTTATATGCAGTTAAGTCTCTAATAAATTTCAAATGGATCTTTCTGTCATCTGAAATTTGAACTGCACATATGGCCAAATTATAGGAGCCTATATGCAATTCATCGTATAACTGAACATGCCAATGAAGTCTCAAATTCTGTGAATTTATTTGGCTCAATAGAATAAATGGTTTAATTATATTTGGGTGTTTCTAATTTAGCCTTATATTCAATCTGATCATTTTAAATTTTAAATTAATCAAATTAATCTTTTAATTTATGATAACACGCAAATATGTCCATTATTAATTAACCTGTGGGTGACTCAAATATAATGATGGTTAACAGAGGTGCCTATTTTGATATTTAAATTTAATTGAACCTTAATTAATACATTAATTAAGATTTAATGCTTAATTTAATAATTTTTTCAAATATATTATAGACATTTTCCAAAAAAATGTTTTTCCATTAAAAAATATATCTTTTTATCTTGCTAGCCAAGGTGGTGCCAAATTCCAACTAATTCAATGAGATAACAAAATTCTTATTTTTGATTTTTTTAATTAACTACAAATTAGTTTAAGTGATTCAAGAGATTTGCATCATATGGCAATCAGAATTTTTAATTCAAGCGTTAAAAATCACATATTAAAAATTTGAGAATCTATTTTGCTATTTATAAAAATTATTAGTTTTATTATTTGAATTTAAATAATAAAAAAATGAAGAGAAAGGAAACAAAATGAAATTAAAATTATATCAAATGTGGAATTTATAATTTTTATATTTTTACTTTTTGTTTCAGAAATTCTATTTTTGTAATTTTATTTGCTTAAAGGGGCATTAGTGTTATTTAGACAACAAATTGATAATCATATTCATTAATTTTAAAATGAAAAAAATGCTATTAAGAGGCTCGATTATTTCTAATCTAATATATATTAGGAAAAGTTAGATAACTCATGTTATTAAGCTTTTTAATTTTAAGTTTTGATTAAAATATTTAGTTAAATATTATATTAAGTATATTAAAGAAAAAAATTGATATGTTAAATAATGTTATAAATATTTTGATAGTGTTGTGTAACTCAAAATAGAATTTAAAAATATTAAAATTGAGTTGAGTTTTATATAAGAAAAATTAGATTTAAAAATAATAATTTTATATTTATTTATAAGAATGTGAAACTATAGGAACTAAAATATAATTATTTCACTTTGGATAACAACAAAAGAATTCATTTTGATTTCCACTTCTCTGCCGTGCGCTTGGAAGAGGAAGAAGAAGAAGGTGAAGAGGAGGAGGAGGAAGGAGGAAGGAGGAAGGAGGAAGGAGGAAGGAGAAGGAGAAGGAGGAGGAGGAAGGAGAAGGAGGAGGAGGAAGAATAAAAAAGTAAAAAATTATTTTATATATTCAATTTGTGTATAATAGTAGTTAATTTATTTGGTATAAAATATAATTAAAGTAAGTTGTTATAAATGAAATTATAATAAAATTCATAATATGAATTCAGTTAAAACTATATTTGTTTTGAGAGAATTATAAGAATATGAAATATATATATATATATGAGTTAAAATTAATTAAAATAAATAAATTTCAATTTAAAAGAAATATTCACCTTAAAAGCTTGTTTAGTTTGAATTTTTTTTTATTCAACTAAAATTTTAATTACAAAAATCAATTTTATTTCATATCCAACACAAATACAAATATTAGAATTAATTTTATTTTACATTTTCACACTTCTTAATATTAAACTAATTTTTTTTTCTTATTAAATTTATAAAATAAAATATTTTTTTTCTTATCCAAGCCTAAAATTTCCTTTTTTTTACTTACTTAATCTCAAAAATAAATATTTATATTTCAATCACTTGAATTATCTAAAATATACATTTGTCATCCTGAAATTAAATTAATTATATTTCTTACTTAAATCCATTCTATCAATTTTGCTCAATAATACAATTCACCACAAGTAAGAATTTTTTCACCCAAAAAATAATTATTTTGGTGTGAGTTGTATCATATTCTTCAAAATTGAGAGTAATCGATATAGTTATTGTCCGTTTTTTAGAAATTGATAGAGTGATAAAGCTTGAACACCATCATTCAAAGTAGAGGTGATATTTCGGATTAACGATGGGTCAATTTATTTTTTAATCTAATACATTTAAATTTGATTTTAATCCGATCTATTTATTAAATAAATGTGTGATATTTATATCACACATTTATTTAATAAATAGATCAGATTAAGATCAGATTTAAATGTATTAGGTTAAAAAATAAATTAAATAAATGTGTGATATGAAAATCTATACCTGATTTATTTAATAGGTTATCCAAACTTGTTATTATAACTTTTGATAGCAAAATTTGATAACGTTACTTTAATTTCATATAATTAAAGTTTAATTAAAAATATTAAAAATATAATTAAAATATATAATGTAATCTAATAATTAATATTAAAATTTTTTAAAAGTTATTTTAAATTTTAAATTAAATAAAATCATAGTGAAGTTTGAGCCAATATGGAGTCTGGCTGGCCAGTGGCCACATGCTTATAAAATGGGTGATCAATGAACGGCTTCGGTATCAAATTTCTCAATTAATTTTCTTAATCACAAATTCTGCAGTCTATCTGCTGCTAACCAGTCGATGGAGCTAATTCAAGCCGTCCTATGGCCGGCGATCATCGCCGGGGTCACCTTCCTGCTCCTAGCGGCAGGCAGAAACCGTTCCTCCGGCCACCGCCAGCTTCCTCCGGGGCCCACCCACCTCCCGGTTCTCGGAAATCTACTCGAGCTCGGCCACTCTCCCCACCGCTCCCTCGCGAAGCTCTCCAAGCTCTACGGCCCCGTCATGGCCCTCAAGCTCGGCCAGATCCAAACCGTCGTCATCTCCTCCTCCACCTTCGCCGGAGAAGCCCTTCAGACCAAAGACCGCGTCCTCTCCGGCCGCCATCTGCCCGCCGCCATCAAAGTACTCGGCCACCACGAAGTCTCCCAAGTTTGGCTTCCCCCGAACAGAGAATGGAAGCTCCTCCGCTCCCTGATGAGAACCCATCTCTCCAACGGCCAGAGCCTCGACGCCAACCAGAGGCTTCGCCGGCAAAAGGTTCGGGATCTCGTGTCCTACATCAAGGGGCAGTCGAACCAAGCCGTCGACGTCGGCCGGGCGGCGTTCTGCACGGTGCTGAATCTGATATCGACGACCTGCTTCTCCATTGACATGGTTGATCTGAACTCTGATTCCAGCCAGGAGTTCAGGGATTTGGTTTGGGGGATCATGGAGGACGCCGGGAAGCCGAACCTCGCCGACTTCTTCCCGGTGCTGGCCGCCGTCGACCCCCAGGGCTGCCGGCGACGAAACGCGGCTCATTTCAGGAAGATTTTTGAAATCTTCGATCGGATTATTGACCGCGGGCTGGAGGAACAGGGGAATGGCGAGAAAGGAGACATTTTGGATGCGCTTCTGCAACATTTTAGAGACGACAACCCTAAGCTAAGCCGGCGAATCATAAAATCCTTCCTACTGGTAACCTTTTATTTTTTAAAAAAAAATTGTAAAGGAATAATTACCAATATATTATTGACAATTTTAAATATTAACTGCAAAATTTAAATTATACAATAATATATATTTCAATAATAGTATAATATTTAAAATTTTATATAACATATGTATAAATACACTTATTTTACATTACTAAAATGAGAAAATTTTAATTATTATATATATATTTTTATTTAATAATTAAATTTTAATAGTTAGAAAAATTAAAACTAATATGGCAAAATAATAGTATAAATGTTATAATAAAAGTTATAATATTTATACAATTTTTATGATCTAGATTAAAAAATTTGATATTAAATATATTAAAAAATTTAGATTTCAGTGAAATACATGTAATTGCGTCTAACAGATTAAATGAAAAGAGAGTTTAGTTCAAAATTATCTTAATATAATATTATATTATTTAGAGAAAATAATTATTAAAATTAATGATAGTTTTAAATAATTTTTAAAAAAATTATAAAATTATTAATTAAAAAATAATATATGGATATCATGGCATCTGAATAGCATCAAAATGAATAATATTAATACAAATATTCTGAAGTCCTTATAGTTTATTCATAGTTATGATTTTTCTATACTTTTTAAAATCACTTTCAAAATCTTGGGATTATAATTTTTCTCAAAACTCATCCAACCTGCCTTGACTTGTTAAGGAATAATAAATTTATATCCAACGCGACTTGTGATGAATAAAATTTATAATCTTATGTAAATCAAATTAAGATCTTACAAAATTAAAAGTTTACGCCATTTTTTGATAAAATTACATTATACTATAAATCTAAAGCCTTAAAATCTTAACTTATAATTCAAAATATTATTCTTATGCCTTAGATTAGTTAAACCCTAAAAATTAAGCCCAAAAACTTAAATCTTAACACTAAAATTTTTATAAATTAATTATATATAAAATTTAGTTTAAATTCAATTTAAGTAAACAAAAATCTCTATTATAAACTTATAAATTACATATAATAGAATAAATTTCATAAAAATGTAAACAAAATTTAATTCAAATTTAAAAAAAATTATGTGAAATATATAATTTTATAAGTCTTTGATGTGATATATATAATATTTTATTTTTGATGATGAGATACATAATTTTTTATAATCAAAGTATCCTCTATATAAATCTCCCAAAAAAAAATCATCTAAATTAAACCGTTTATATTTATTTAATGGTAGAATGAATAGAAGCATCTAAATTGGAAGTTTTTGAATCAAACTCGAGTTCAATGTGGAGTTTTTTGAAATTATGGACCTTTGTGAAATTAGGCTCTAATCTAGAAGACCCAAATGATATTTATCCAATAATTAATCTTTTTGACTTTTTTCTTGAAAAGGACGTCTTTGTCGCTGGCACCGAAACAAGCTCGACGACCTTGGAGTGGGCAATGGCGGAGCTGCTGCGGAACCCAGCACTCCTGGAGAAGACGAGGGCGGAGATCGCCGAGGCCGTCGGCTTCGACAGGGAGGTGGAGGAATCGGACATCTCGAAGCTTCCGTTCCTCCAGGCGGTGGTGAAGGAGACGCTCCGGCTGCACGCTCCGGTGCCGCTTCTGCTGCCTCACCGGGCGGAGGAAGAGGCCGAGCTCGGCGGCTACCGCGTGCCGAAGCACAGCCAGGTGCTGGTGAACGCGTGGGCCATCGGCCGCGACGGGCGCACGTGGGAGAATCCGGATGAGTTCTCGCCGGAGAGGTTCGCCGGCAGCGAGGTGGACTTCCGTGGTCAGCACTTCGAGCTCCTTCCGTTCGGCTCCGGCCGCCGGATCTGCCCGGGTCTGCCGCTGGGCCTTCGGATGGTGCACCTCATGCTGGCCTCGCTGGTGCAGTCGTTCCGATGGAAGCTGCCGGGAGAGATGAAGCCGGCGGAGTTGGATCTGACGGAGAAGTTTGGGGTCACCCTGGCTTTGGCTTCTCCATTGAAGGCCGTAGCTGTTCCTATCAGATAACTGGCCAACCTCACAATGCTCACTATTGAATCATCAATAATCCATTTATGTTTTGGCGTTTTAATCTAGACTATGGTGACAAGGGACACGACACAATATAAGAAAAAGAAGATAACTAAATCTCCATAAATCAATGACAGTTGGCAAATCAAATAAAAAATTGGAAGCATACCTTTATGCGTTTTTTTCAATATAGCAATATTTGTTAACATGTAGTTAGATATCATAAATTCTATACAATTCGTTCCAAAAATTGCTCAAGTGCTCAATAGAAAAAGAAAGCATCACTATTAGTACATACCAGTTAGAAGAGCAACTCTACTTTTGCAGAGCCTTCCCTTACAGTAATCGCCACTTTTAACATGTTCATCATCAATGCAAGCTATAAAACAAATAAATCTAAGTGAACGAGCGAACTATGTATATAAATTTGTACTATTTCATTTAGTACCACTGATTGTTCATTTACATGATCACCACAATGAGGAAAAAGCTTTATCATCATCCACAAAGGTGATATCATGGCAAGGAAAACACAAAGGAGAGATTTTAGACAACATAGAAAAAAAGGTGCAAAAAGAGTAAACATTTAACTTGCATCAGTGCTAATTCAAACATGCCTCACTCAAGATAATTCATCTGTCAACTAGATTTAGGACACAAAATGAAAGCAACAAGATAAACAAGTTGTGTCAATTACAAAATTATAACACCATTCTTTTCTTCTATGAGCGACCTTCTATTTTCATTAATAGTCAACAGCTTAAAATACTTAAACTTTTAGGTTATGGTCCAAGAACAATATCCTATTCTTGCATACCCTCTAACAAAAACTTAATCACTTTGAAAGAAATAATCATTTCAGCATACGTCTTCTTTTTAACCATATATTTAAGATAAATGACAGACATTAAAGTTCTAGTACATGTTAAATATTTGCCAAACAACTAAGCCAATAGTGCGTTTACCAACCATTTTGAAGCAACTTAAGCTGCTTGGACAAGAAAAACATCCAAACAGATTTTAGGCATTAAGCACGTTAAAATTTCCAAGCTACTTAAAAACCTTTTAAGCTTCTAAAAATACAAGCCATAGGAAAGGTGGCTTGAATTTTAAGTTCGTTCAAAATTTCAAGCAGCATAAAATTTTAAGCAGCTTAACTTTCAAGCTAAGTTGCTTAAGTTATTTTGGTAACTAAACAATTTTCTTTTTGAAATGTATCTAAACAATTTTTGCATGTTAGTAAGTTAAGCTAAGTCCTATTTACAGCCAAACACTCAAACCATAAAATTTAAATACTTTATATTTACAATCAAATACTCAAATCATAGAATTTAAATACTTTAACCTGCTTAAGGCACTGTTTGGCATTATTGTGTTGTATAAAAAAGTATTGCGCCATATAGTTGTATAAACAAATGCAATTTTATAAAATCATTTTTTTTGTTTAATAAAATACTATTGAAATCTGTTGTCAAAAGCAAAACTATTTGACATAAATTATTGTACTGTATAGCTAATTAATACTTTTTACTAGATTGAACATACATATAACTATTTTAATTATATATAATATTAATAAATAATTATATATATTTTGTCAATATATTTTATTATTATATATATATATATATATAGTTTTAATATAATTATTATAACTCTAATTTTTTAATTATATATATTATCAAAATTTTAGAATAATAATTTTTAATTTTCATTATACAAAATATTAATTAAAAGTAAATATAGAATAATTAATAACTATATATAACAATCCTTATAAAATATATATAATAATTAGGTTATAATTATTTTAATAATACATTACAAAAAGTATGTAACAATAATAATTATTATTAATATAACTATTTATTACTACTACATTATATAGAAAACATGAGGATAAATGTCTTAAATTATTGAAATCAATTTTCTGAAAAAGTTTCTTCTATTAGCTTTCTGCTACAATTACTTTTAAGTTTTTTAAGCTGAAAAATTTTCAAAGATGTTTTTATCAAACATAGCTTTTAGCTGTAAAAGAAGGTAAAAAGCTAAGCCAAATGAAACCTAATGGCACGATGACCAAATCAGGACCAAAATAATACTAATTTAAAAAGCAATAATAATAATAATAAATAATTTTTTTTAATCATTCTACACAAATTTTAATATACTTTTTTTTTTATTTTACATACTCAATAATTTTTAATAAAATTATATACTTTATGTTATATCTTAGATTAAAATATTTGAATCGAGTATTTTGTTCTAGAATGTAAAATAAAATAAAATTAATTTTTTACTTTGATGCAACCAATGCCCAGTGCAAATCCATCTCCGACGAGACCCGTCCTGCAGGCACACTTAACTCCAGCTTTAACCGCCGTCGCGTTGAACGCCACCGCCCCATTTGCGCACGCCGCCGCCTCAGAGTACCTTATGGGCACAGCCCACTCTACCTCAATCCCCCGTCGCGCCACCGCGCCAGAAAGCGGAGGCGCCACCCAACCAGAGAACCCCCGGCAGCCATACTCCGCAAAGACCGAGAACCCCTCTCCGGAACTCCACACGCTCCCGTCCGAGAGCGGATAGCAGCAGCCCTGGAGTTCCCTGCCGCCATCGCACCCGGCGACCGTCCCAACCAACCGCTCACACCCGGATTTGCAAATGGACGAGTCTTCGCAGTCGTAGAGACGGAGCACGTTGTCAGCGGTGAAGGAGAAAAACGCGCTGTGGTCGAGGATTGCGGCGGAACCGTTGAGATCACCGTACCAGCGGTCGCAGGGAGAGCGGTCGATGGAGGAATTGGACGAGTAATCGAGGAGGAGGGCACCGGAAGAGAGGAATGAGATGATGCGGAGTTCTATGGGGCCTAAGGTTAGGTAAAGGGAGGAGTTAGAACTCTGGGTTTGGGTGCGGGAGAGGCGGAAGGCGTCGACGGGGGCACCGCAGGAGGAGTTGAGGTAAAATGGGTAGGGAAGCGTGAGGCCGCCGCACCGCTCTCCGCATCGGTTTGCGAAGGAGTCGCCGCCGCATAAATAAATAAATAAAAACATATATCTATGTGAGTTTAGGGGTGAATTAATATGCGGCAATTCTAGGCCGCTTCAAGCGGGAAAAGCCGATTTAATAAAATTAAAAAGTAATTATTTATATATCACACAATTTAATTTTATTTATATTTTATTTATTCATTTTTAATTAATTATGTTATACACACTCAAAATATTATAAAATCTTACATACATATATTTGAGTTAAAACTTAATCAAAATCTATTTGAAAAAAAATATTATATTAGTAAATTATTAAAATTATATTTTTACTTTTAATAGTATATATTTTTTCTCTTCCTCAATACCACACTAAAGCGTTTATTTGTTCTAAAATCAATTCACGTCGCGGGTGTCGCCTTCCTTTGCCGCCACCTAAACATTAAGATTTTCAGATTTTCACTCAAAATATATTTAAATATCCTTAAAATAATATGATGAACGGCCCAGATTTTTTGTAATCTAACTATAATTAGGTTATTAAAAAATTATGATTACTCATTATAATAGAAATAAGTTAAAATATGTGTATGTAAGATTTTATAATGTTTTGAGTGTAAGGCATAAATAAAACTAAATTGTGTGGCATGTAGGTAATTATCCTTAAAATTAATTAACCTAATAATTCTGATTCATCTCATAAATCTGAATCCATTTTAGAAGCATAAAACGGCTTCAAGACCACGAAGCCGAAACCATCGAAAAGGTGATTTCAGACTCGCCATCGTTTCTTCTTTTTTCTCAGATTTTTAGAAAAATATATCTGGGGATAAATTTAGTATTTCTCTTAAAGCTAAAATTAAGAGATAATTAAATCTGATAAATTTAAAATTTAAAGAATAATAACAAACCATCTTTTGATTTATAATTATATCCCTTAAATATCTCAAATTTTGTTGTATATTCTCTTGAGAATTTTAAATTAATAATATTTAAATAAATTATAAAATTTTAAATAAATATTTTTTATTTACTTTTATTATAAAATTTATATATTTTTATTATTTTTGATATTTTTATTATGAGATGAAGTGGTTTCTAAATTAATATTAATCGAAATAAAAATAAATTAAAGTAGTTTCAAAACTAATTTCAAGCTACTTTTCATCCAAATAAAATTTAAGTTTGAAACTGCTTTATTTATCTAAAATCGCTTTAAACTTTGAATTCAATTCTATTTATTTTGACTTTTGAGCCTGAATCCACCGTCAAACAGGCCCTCTGTGATTTCAAAAATCTTATATCTAAGCTGCTCAACTTAATTTTCAATCAAAAAATTTCTAATTAAAAGAAAAAAAATTAAATTTACCATTATATTCTCCTCCTCCTCTCTCTCTCCCCTTTTCTCCGCTCCCGCATAGGGGGTGATAATATATGATTCGACCCGTGAACCTGACCCAAATCTGACCCACAAATTTCTAGTATGAGTTATGAATTTTGACCCATTTATTAAACGGGTCGGATTCAGGTTGGGCATAATCGGGTCGGGTAGGATTCGGGTTGGGCATTTATCAAAAAATACTTTATAAATGGGTCGGGTCGACCCGCCAACCCGACTCATTTATTAATCGGGTCAGGTTCGGGTCATGAATTTTGACCCATTTAATAAATGGGTCAGATTCGGGTTGAGGCTATTCGGGTCGGGTCGGATTCGGGTTCGACCCGAACCCGACCCGCCGACCCATTTTTGCCACCCCTACTCCTGCAGTCACTGCTACAGTTTGAAATATCGTGTGGCACAAATGTAACACATTGTGACACACAAACACTGACATGCAACTGTGATGAACTTCTGCAAGAAAAAACACGAGAGGGCAAATTTATCACTTTTTATAATTAAAATTAAGTGGTGATAAAAAAACAGATGAAATTTGTTAAATAGAAATCCGATTACAAATTTTATGTCAATCTCAAAGTTTCAATTAAAAATAATTAAGATAATTACCTACATGCCACACAATTTAATTTTATTTATGCCTTATCTATCCATTCTTAGTTAATTACGCTATGCACACGCAAAACATTACAAAATCTTACATACACACATTTGAGTTAAAACTTAATCAAAATCTATTTTAAAAAAAATATTCTGTTAGTAAATCATTACAATTATATTTTTACTCTTAATGGTATATATTTTTCTCTTCCTCAATACTACACTAAAGCGCTGATTTATCCTAAAATCAATTCACGTCGCGGATGTCTCCTTCCTTTGCTGCCACCTAAATATTAAGGTTTTAGGATTTTCACTCAAAATATGTTTAAATATCCTTAAAATAATATGATGAACGGCTCAGATTTTTTGTAATCTAACTATAGTTAGGTTATTGAAAAATTATAATTACTCATTATAATAAAAATAAATTAAAATATGTGTATGTAAGATTTTATAATATTTTGAGTGTGCATAGCGTAATTAACTAAGAATAGATTGGTAAGGCATAAATAAAACTAAATTATGTGGCATATAGGTAATTATCCCAAAATAATTTCAAAACTCATGAATTCAGTGAAGAATTTTTAAAATTATACAAAATCCTATGTCATACTATTCTCTAGATTCAAAATTTGAATAATATTCCAATATATTTGATTAAATATGTAAAAAATATTCAAATCTTATGCAATACCAGAAATTTTAAAAATTTAAGAAATAATTCTTATACAAATACATGATTTTGAATTTCAAATTACATATACAAGAAAGTTATTATCATCAGTGGTTTTAATAGATTTTTTACTCACCATTAGAGTCGGTGATTCTGTTAGGTCTTTTATGAATCAAGTCATTCATACAAATTATATTTTCATGAATTATTTTTTTTTTACTATGACTAATAGTTGAAACATTATTAAGAGTAAATGGTTTTTATATTAACTTAAGTGTTTGAGTTAGTTTTTGATCAGATGCATATACTTTTTTATATTAACGAAAGACATACACTTAAATGATCTATTAGATGGAGAAAAATATGGTGCGGATAGATATTCATGAATGAGAGAGATTTTTTAAGATATACATTAAGAATTTTGTCACGCTCGATATTTAATATAAACTATAATGTGAATATACTATTAAAGATATATACTTACCAATTGGATTGAGGTGTTTGACTTAATAAGTATCCATTAATTATATATTTTTATCTAATTTGAGCTCTCTCAGGGTAACTCCCCTAATAGACAAAGCATCGCTTTAATATTAACTGTCCACAAGATAGCACAATGACCTTATATTTCAACAAATCAATCTTGAACTAAGTCGTTATCTCGAATGCTTTGTTTAAGAATTATGAAAATACTTGAAACTGCTTCATCCGAAATATCTTAGATAAAAAATAAACTTCCATGCTACTTCAAAGTACTCTAGAGAGTCACCCAAGATGTCATAAGCGGGATCATATTTCTATTACTGCTCCATATCAAATATCAAGAATCTAAAGAAATATTTAATGCGCATTCGCCCTACATGCTCTAGGCTTCTAGCCAATACTTGTCTAAAACGAAGAACTTTTTACTACAACCACCTTACAATTAGTCATCCCTTACAATTCATTTATAACTGTCAATCATCCGCCAAACTTCTATATGTAACCTATTATTTCACTCCATGATCGATCGAGATAAGTGATATGCTGTCCAATCAATTACTATACAGTACCTTAGATTATTAGCCCCCAACTAATCCCGATGCTGGCTATCGATAGAGAGAGCTTTCCTCCGAAAAAAATATTAGAAATTAGTGACTTAAATTCTATTTAATTTGATCTGAAATTTTTTGTGGTGCAACAACTTTAGCAAAAAAAAATGTAAAAATTAAATTTTGAGATCAATAATGATAGTGGAGGGACCTACTCTATATAACTTAATCTTGAATCTAAGATTTGTTAATCTCTTCTTTGAAAAACTTGTAGCAGCAGAAAATAATAATTTTCTCTTTGTGCTCGTCCAAGATATATTGATCTCCACCGCACGACATAAATTTTTTTTGATTTGTGTATTCTTATTCTTTATATTTAAAATTATTTATCGTGCTTTCATTATCACTTGTAAATTAATCAAGTGAGAAATCTTGATCTTCTTCCTATTATCATTTTAGCACGAACTAAAAAAAAATAATTATAGTTTGACTAGAGAAAGTAAAATCATTTTTTTTCAAATCACTTAAATGCTTGATATATGTTTATGATTTCAATTATGAATTCAGCTGTTCTTCATGCAAGATATCTCATCAATTACTTCAAAAAAAAAAAAAGATATCTCATCAATCTTTTCAATCTTCTTTGAATTAAATCCTTCATCAACAAATATATAGAACATAATTGCCTCATTCTCATATTAATTCACAAACCACTATCTAGAAAAAAAGAAAAATAAAAGCGATAAACAGGGGAGCTTCATGAAAAAAAGAAAAAAAAAAAAAGAAAAAAAAGATAAAACAGGGGATAAGTCTAAACAGAAAGAAACAGGGGAGAACAGGGGAGCGACTCTTCTCTCTCTTCGTGTCAGGTGCTCTGTTTTTCGTTCGATCACTGAATCTCGACATCAACCACCTTGCGCTTGGCCTCGCTCTTAGGAATGGTGACAATCAGCACTCCGTTCTTGAACTCCGCGCTCACCTTCTCCTTCTCGCACTCATCCGGCAACACCACGCGCATCTCGTAGGCGCGAGAGCTCCTCCCCCTCCACCACCCATCTTCTCCTTCCTTCTTCCCCTCGCCGGATTCCTCCTCCTCCTCCTCATGCTTGCTCCTGACCGCCAGTACGTCGCCTTCCACAGACACTTTCACGTCCTCCTTGGATAGCCCCGGCATGTCGAACCTCATCTTCACCTCCTTCTCGTCCTCTTTAATGTCCCACGGCGTCCGTATCTCCGGCGATAAAGTATTCTCGAAGATTCGGTCCATCGTCTCCAGCATCTGCCTCACCGTCCTCATCGGCGACAGAGCGTCCGCCAACCCTGGCAAGGAATTAAGCTTCTAATTAGTACAAAGACGGTTCCAATCGAGAAAAGATCGGAAATTATTTTAGGGATACCACCAAAAGGAGAGATTTCGAAAGGCAATCGCCGGGTACGGCGGCGTTCGACGGCGGTTTTGTTCCGCTTGGCCGGCAACTTGGTTTCAGTGCTGTCAGCAGCCGAGGCAGCCATGGCCCGGCATCGCTGCGTCATGCGGGATAGGGAAGGGAGGATTGGCGAGGAGCGAGGAAGCCTTGCCGCTTGCCTCGCGAGGAGGGAGGAGGAGTGTGGCGATAACGCAAACAAAGCGGCGGCGGCGGCGGCCATGACTCAGTGACGATGGCTGAGAAGAAATTTGAAATAATTCACGGTGGCGACATCTGCCAGGTGATCGACTGGTTTTATACAGAGAGGGGAATGGGACTGAGAGGAAGATGATGGTGGAGCGTCTGCGAGACGGATCGCGAAGGCCCTTCCGCCTTTCGGCACTTCGAAGCCCGTGAATGTTCTCGAGTTGTGTAGCGAGCTAGGGAAGGTTTCAGGTTGAATTACATTCCAGTCCCTGAGTTTAATCACATCTCTAAGAACAGTTTTTTTTTCTTTTTGATAGAGAAAAGTTTAATCTTTTGCTAATGTAATATACCCAACTGACCTCGATTGTGCTCGTGTTCAAGTTTGTTTTAGAATTTGCCGTTGAAGTTGAGTTTGTTAACAAAAAGAGGTTTAAGCTCAACTGGACCCCAATTTATGAGCGAGATGGCGTAAATTGGCACGACGCATTACAGATTCCAAACAAATATTGAATTGGATCAAAATTAAATTTCAAATGAATAATGCATGATAAACATACAGGGAACCCTTTTGAAAAAGTGAGGTTTAACATATTTTTTATGTTAAATCTCATCGAGAATCTTGAGGTTAGAAGGTCCTTTCATGTAGGTCTATATTTTCAAATTCCTTCCACTTGAATCCTCGAGGTAAGATTTAAGGTTCCCTTTGTCTCCCTATCGTAGGTGTTAGAACCTTCTCTAACATTTCTAGTCGAACAACAGCTCAAACTGAACAGTTCTCCTCGAACAGCAACCCAAGTCGAACAGCTCTCCTCGAACAGCAGCCCAAGCTGAATAGCTCTTCAAAGAGATATTACCAAATCGTATTCTCCATACTATTATGTTAATTCATCATTTAAGGCGGCATAGGAGTCCACTACCTAATCGTTCTTTACAGAAATAGGCACCATATGTGAAAGACTGTATCTGCTATGTCCCTTCCTCTCCAAGTTATAAATAAGGGGAACGAGGAGAAGCTAGGAGCTCTCTCTCTTACTGGGACCAATTGCCTCTCTCTCTCTACCTCTCTCTTTTGTACTTATTCGATTTTCATTTAGAGACCCTCAAGCTTTGTAAGAGAAGAGATTCGATTAGTGGATTCAAATCGCCTAAATGATGTTGTGGTTTTTTCCCCCGAATATTCGGGTTTCCACGTAAAAATTATTGTCTTATTTCATTTTATTTTGGCATATTTTTTGCACTAATAGTAGGCAATGTTTTGTTCTTGCGTATGCATTGTCTAGATTGATTGCTAAGAATCAGAGGTAGGGGATCGTTGTTCAACTGTCAGATCATCAAATTAGTCGACTAGCTAGTTATAAAAATCAAATCTAAGCTCGCTAAAAGGATTTTAAAGGTGAGGCACCGTGTGAAAAGATTCCCAAACCTTTTTTGTGTTTGGCAAACTTAAAATTTTAAAAACTTGATATTCTGAAATAAAAATTGAATCTCAACTCAAGAAAAAAAAATGCAATTTTTGGGGGAATTAATTCATTCCTTCTCTTAAGGAAAGAAAGGTTGCCTCGTGCTGAAGTGGAGTTATGCAGAAGCTCTTCTTTTGTTGAAACAGAAGAATCCAACAGCCTTTTTCCCTCAGCATCCAATTTGCTTGAGAACTCATATAACAAAAGTCTGATGATGCTAACCGCGGTGCTAAATTTCAATTTCGTTTATTGTCATCTTTGTGTCCGCCTCGGTGAGTGATAGTCGAAAAGTGAATACTACAAGTATTTATTGTATAAGGAGAATCAAAGAGAAAATTAAGAGGTGATGAGACGTATAGTCAGAAAAGAAAGAAGGAGCTGCCCGTGTGTTTCTTTGCAAGGATGGGAGAAGGATCCGAGCAAGCTGACAATTATTTTAGGGAGATTTTGTCGAAGAGAGCCGGTCAAATAGAGTCAGAAAATCAGAGCCCTGCCGACTCCTATTAAAGTTTGGAGAGTTAGAACTTAGAACCCCTTTCTTATCATAAATTATAGTAATTATAGTGAGAAAGTGGCGAGTGAAATTTTGTGGGGTTTAGGTTGCTCTCAGCTTGGTGGATCAAAAGCTTGATCTAATCAGAGTTAACGCAGTTATGATGATTCACCAACGATGGATTAATTCTCGAATCAGATTTTGAGTCAACCTAGAACTCTCACCTAGCTTTCACTTTCCACATTAATCATTTAACAATTGATTTTTTAAAGTTAATTACTAAAAATTCTGTAGTTAATCCATAATTATAATTCGGTCTATAATATTTAAAAATTTGCTCAAAAGTCCCTACAATTACCTAATATTATATAAAAAGTTCTTCACAGTAAAATTTAATAAATTTTTAATTTTACGCTTGACACATTTTTAAATTTTCATATTTTTGTCATTGCAAATTCTATATTATTCATCGCCACCACCTCATCGACCCCACTTTGCCACCACCACCTTGTCAACGGTGCCTCACTGAAAGAGGTAGAGAGAGACAAGGAGGGTGTGGGAGCTAGCGGCCACTCACCAACCTTGCACAGGTGAACACACCCCTGTGCAAGGGAGGGGGAAAGAGAGGAGAGAGAGTGAGAGGCATGCTGCCGGTGCTCCCACCCCCCTCCACGCAAGGCTTGCGCACGTCTGTGCTAGAGAGAGAGGATAAAAATAAAATTTTTAAAAATTTAAAATAAAATATTTGCTAAATGTGATGAAAATAGTCAATAAGGACATGTTATGTAATTGATGCGGTGAATTCTCAATGTTGTCCGAGCTAATGAAAACACAATATTAATCAGGATCTTTACATGACATGTTAATTGTGTATTTTAATGTATTATATAAAATTCTTTAGTTTTGTACGTCAACAAAAAAAGATTAAAAAAAGAGAAAAAAGAAGAAGAAAAAGAAGAAAAAAATGAATGTAAAAAATGGAAAAGGGGTGGTGCTACCAACTCGCGTTGCCCGCACAAGCCCGCGACACATGGCCCATGCACAGGCCCGCGGCTACACAGGCCTGCAATAGCCGTGTGACCCAGCGCATGACCCACACTGCAGGTCTCGAGCTCGAGCACTCATTTTGCCGGCCTGCCCTATTTTTCTGTAGGTTTTTTGCTGGTTGACTGACAAGTTTGACCGCCGGTGACCACCCTCTCCCCCATTTATTAATGAAACTTTCGAATGATATTTTGAGAGTTTCAGAAATCTGATTTTAGTGATTTTTTAAGCATTGAGCTCTTGTCATTGTGGAAAAACATTTCTAATAGCACCCAGACACTAAGGACTCGAGGCATGCCAGCTTCAAGTAATAGTTGAAGACTGACTGTCAACTTGTCACCATCCCATATTTTCGTACTATTTTCTATACTTTATTTCATTCTGTTTATAATCGATCATCTTCATTATTCATATTTTTTTGCATTAAGCTTGTAATTTTTATTTTCCTTTTCTTCTGTATTACCATAATTCTCTAAAATTTCATCGTAGTGTACGTTTTGTTTTTCATATTTTTTACCTTGCTATTGTTATCGTGCTAAATTGACTGCATACACTCGATAGATTACATCGTGCATATTTTTTATATCCATCAATCCCTTGTAGAGTTCTATTTTTGTATATGCAGTGTTCATGTGTGTATAATTTACTATATTATCGCCACAAAACTCAACAAAATCAATTTTACTTGACTTTATCGAACTCGAGTTAATTTTTTCTAAACTCTAGAAGGAGATCAAATTACATACATATATAGAATAAGTACTTTACATATATTATACGACAGCTCACATGTCGTACCTACATTAGTAATAATTATAATATTTAGAAATAAGTGTTATATCAATTTCAAAATAAGAACTTTTTAAAAAAATAGTTATTATAAGGTAAATTATAAAGACTTTCAGTAATTAATTTTTTTTTATTATAAAATATTAGAATTGTAGATTAATTTTTTATTTTAATCATTATATGGCGAATTCTTTTTTTGTATACATTGAAACATAATTCATTATTCAATAAAATATTAACAATGTTTTTGGAATATTTCAACTAATTTTCGAAGTTATCAGGCCGTGAGAACAAAAAATTTATATAATCTAAATGTCATAATATTTAAATATTATTTATTAAAAAAAAAATTAATAATTTTTTAAAATATTTTTTACATATATGTTATGGTGTCAAAAAATAATTTTTTTTAGATAATATAAAACTAAAATAACATTGAGGAAACATCTCGTTAAAAATATTTCAGTCTGTGAAACATCCACCATCGATTGTATAGAAGAAAAAGAAGTAACTCGAGCATCCACTGCTTTATTCACCATTGATTTGCATGGGAGAAAACCCTAATGTAAGTAATCTCCATGACAAAGTCGAAAAAGAAGAGATGAGCATTGAGGGCGACTTTTTAAAGTTATTGAATCTCAGATATTTAGGGCTTGTTTGGTTGGAGGATGAATTTGGGAAAGGAAAGAGAAAATAATTTATTTTATAGAGTTGATGGGAAAGAAATTTATTTTAATATTGGGAGGTGTGTAGGATGTGAAATAAAGTTAATTTTAAGATTGAAATTTGTGTTGGATGTGAAATAAAGTTGATTTTTAAGATTGAAATTTGTGTTGGATGTGAAATAAAGTTATTAAAATTTATAATAAATTTAAAATATTATTAAGATATTTTTTTGCCCTTTTTTGAGCTCATGTCAAACAAGACCTAATGTTAACTAGAAGTCACAATTTTTTAAAACTCACGTAACTAATTTACTTTATTTTTCTAACAAAAATATTTATTTTTTAATAGACATTATTTTAAGTTAGTTATAGCAGATCATAAATTTTAAATTATAGCATTTAATTTCATGATATCTCATGATTTTTAGATGACTTAATAAGTACTTAAGGTTGATAATTTATTACAGTGTATTTCTCTTATTATCTATAATATTATATTTAATTTAATATATATATATATATATATATATATAAAATATTAATATGCAGAGGAACGAAATGACAATAAATTGCTATACTGAAGAAACTAAATATTGTGATTCAAAATTTGTGAACTAATGTGCAAAATTTTTAATTTCTTAGAGACCTATATATTGTGATCTTTAAGTTTGTAAACTAATATGAAAAAATCTTAAAACTCAAGGGACCTATATGCAATTTATCTAAAAAAAAACATTTAACTATTCGCTTAAACAAAATCTGAACATTTTTACTTAAACTTATTTTGGTTCACACTTTTTTTTTTGATAAAATATTATTTTATTAATATTTTAAATTTATTATAAAATTTAATAATTTTATTTCACATCTAACGTAAATATAATCTTAAAAATTAATTTTATTTTATATCTATAAAAATTTTAATATTAAAATAAATTTTATGTGAAATCTTATATACTTCTTAACATTAAAATTAATCTCTTTTCTATCAAATTTATAAAATAAAATATTTTTTATCAAGAAATAATTCTCTAATCAAATGAAGCCTTAAGTCACTAATGTTTTTTTTTTTAATTCTTCATTTACTTTCTTAAAATTAAAATAGAGAAGCAAAGAATATTACAGATCTAATTAATCCTTGCAGTTTTAAATAAAGATCTAAATAAAAATTATTTAAAAATATGAACTAAAATATAATTGTAATTAAATTAGAGAGAACTATCAATAATTTGCCCTAACATAAATATAAACAAAAAAATTTACTTATATAATTTTTAAAGAAGTTTTCTTTACAAGTGTATTTATAGGATGTTGACATGTGGCTCCAGCGCTGCATCACAGTCATACACGTGAAAAAAAAGAAAAGTGTAAAAAAAGATGCATAAGAAAAAAAAAAGATGAAGTATCAGATGTCTACCTTCATCTTGAAACGTCATGCATTAACCTTTAAAGCTATTTGGGCCCTCCAAACCTCGTGAGTGAGGTTTGGAGCCTCCAAACCTCGTGAGTGAGGTTTGGGGCCTTCCAAACATCCTGCATGACCCTTGTTCAAACAGCTCTCCCAACCACATCAGGCACAATGTTTCTCAGCTATACCTATCACTGTCAGCGTGCTCTCGCCGCACCGTTTTCAATGCAGCATGCTTCTTTCTAACAGGCAAATCAAGGGTCCGCATGCTTCAGCCATCACGAATCCCCAGAAGCAGTACTGAGATCCAAAGGTCAAGCTCTCTTTACTGACTCTGGTCCCTCCAATGGCCGACAAGCGGCTTGAACCCAGAGCTTGTTCACCTCCTTTCCTCCGAAAAACTAGGATAAAGCTGCACCATTTGCTGCCTATAAATACCAAGGATCAGGCTTCAAAGAAGAGTGAGATCGAGCACCCAGGATCAACAGATCAGAAGAGAACTCGCCCCAGGAAGAGCAGAATCTCTCATCTATCGCCTCTTGTAAACCAGGAGCTTGAGAATAAGAAAAACTCTCTCTTTCTCCTTCTTTCTCTCTCTTCCTCTTGTATGCTCTTTGTATTAGCCTTCACGACTACCTTTTTCCGTTAGTGAAACTTCTTCGTTGACTGCTCGGTGGACGTAGGGGAATTTCTCCATGAACCACCTTAAATTGTTGTGTGCTCTTCTGGATGCCCCGAACTCTCTCTCTCTTAAGCCTTAACCATCAGGCTTACCTCTCTGCGCGCCGCCATCTCCCGGAACTCTCTCTCTTTTTTGGTGTTTCTTGAGATCCCCTACATTCTACGTCAACAGATGTTTAATATTTACAGACGATATCCCAAATAGAAGTTAGATTATGGGTGATGGTTGTAAATTTATATTCAAAATAAGGAATATCGAGTATAAATATTAGAGTTAGGAGATGTCAATTATAAATATTTGATTTAGAAAATATTATATGTAAAAATATTTTAAATGGTGACTAATGTAAATTTTTCATATAAATGTTGAGCAACCCAATGACTACAGTTCACAATCTCGCACGTGCGGCCCGTGCAAGGAACCCAAAATTTGAAACTGCCTCGTTCCACGCCACGCGCGCCATCGGTGCTTCTCAGGTGGGAAGCTCTCCCAGCTTTCCCCCTTCTTCTTCCGTCATTTTCGAAAAAGATGCAACATTTATCAAACGAGGGGGAAGGCGGTCCCCCCGAGCTTTCAAACTTTTCAAATCCCTCCCTCTTCCTCCTCCCACCGCTGCTCCATCTTCCCTTCCTCTTCTCTCCTCCACCCCTCCGACCAACCATGGGCTGCGTCTCCTCTGCCTTCCTCGAAGACGAGGACGGCAACCCCACTCCCACCATCGGCCACCACATCGTCTCCCTGACCTCCACCACCTACGGCCTCCTCTCCACCCTCGACCAACCCACTTCCCACAAAACCCCTCCACCGCCGCCGCCGCCGCCGCCGCCGCGGCAGCCTTTGGCGCCACTCACTTCCTCTGCTTCCTTCTTTCGCTGCCGGCCGGAAGCAGAGATCATCAATTCCTGGGATTTGGCCGCCGGCATCACCCCCCTCAACTCAATCAAACTCTCCAATCTGATCCTTCCAATTTCCGGCAAGGAGAATCTCCACCGCGCCACCGACTTCCCCGATATAGCAAAGAAGGCGAACATTTTCCTCCCATCCAACAACGCGGCATTTCCCCGGCGCTGGCGGCTTGACATGTTCGAGAACCGGTGCCCGTCCGGCGGTGAGCACGCGGTGGTGCTCTACACCACCACGCTGCGCGGGATCAGGAAGACGTTCGAGGACTGCAACGCGGTACGAGCGGCGCTAACGGGGCTTGGCGTCTGGGTCCGGGAGCGGGACGTTTCCATGGATCTGGGATTCCGGGAGGAGCTCCGCCGTCTCATGGGTAGCTCTCCGGCCGCCGTGCCGAGGGTGTTTATTAAGGGCAAATACATCGGCGGAGCCAATGAAGTGCTCCGGATCCACGAGGAGGGCGGGCTTTCTGATCTGGTCGATGGAGTGCCGAAAGCCAGGCCCGGCGGCGTCTGCGACGGCTGCGGCGGGGCAAGGTTCCTCCCCTGTTTCAGGTGCAGTGGAAGTCGGAAGGTAGCGGTTTCGGCGGCGGAGGAAGGGAAGGGAAGCGGTGAGATACGGCGGAGGGGGAAAGTGGCGAGGTGCCCCGAGTGTAATGAGAATGGGCTGGTGCTCTGCCCCATCTGTGTCTGAATCTCCATTTCTGCTCTTCGTACGAGCTTCAGCAAATCTCCTTAGCGGAGAAGAGAAGGTACGCGATCGAGATTTAATTGTCTGTTTTTACTCTCAGAGAGATCGACTCTCTGTCGTTTGCCGAATTTGAGAACCAGATGACAGATTGAATTTTGGTCGAAATGGGAATCTGAATGAACGTTTTTATTAAAATTTTAAAACTCAGTTTAAGCTGCAGAGTTTCTGATTGAGAAACACTATGGATCTTAGAGAGAACCTTAACATAATTTGTCTATTAATATTCAAGTAACTTTACAAAACTTACCCTAGTATTTAGAGATATTATAAGAAGCTCCTTAACATTTTCCCTCAAGCTGAAGCATATATATCGTACATTCCCATCTTGTTGCAAATAAAATTAATTCTAGAATTTTTCACTGCCTTAGTAAACACATCTGCTAATTGATAATTTGAATTAATAAAAGATATCTTGATCTTCTTGTTTAATGGATTTTCTCAGTTGATCTCAATATATTTTGTTTTTTCATGAAATACCGGATTGAACCAACTCGTAAAACTGCTTGGTTATCACATATCAACTTTAGAGGTTTAGGTTGATTTAATCTTAATTCTTCTAACAAATATTTCACCCATATCAGCTCTCAAGTTGTAATAATCATAGTTTTGTATTTAGGTTCTATACTTGATTTAGAAACTATTGTCAGCTTTTTACTTTTCCACAATACCAAGTTGCCTCCAAACATAATACAATAACCTGAAGTTGATCTCCTATCTTATGGCGAGCTAGCCTAATCTGCATCAGAATACTCAACTATGCTTAAAGAGCTATTTGATTTGTATAATAGTCCATGACTAGGTACTTTCTTAATATAATGCAACACTTGAATTGCTGCTTCCCAATGAGAATTTTTGGGAACAATTAGGAACTGACTGAGTATGACAACAGAATATGATAAATCAGATCTAGTTATAGTAAAATAGTTTAATTTTTCAACCAATCTTCTGTATCTCTCAGGATTGGATAGCACCTCTTCTTCATCAGGAATTAAGTGAGTATTGGGATCTATTGGAGAATCAACAGGTTTAACTCCTAAAAGACCTGTGACTCTTCAAGTATATTCAATGCATATTTTCATTGTTATATATATATATATATTCCATCACGAGATCAAGCAAATTCAATAGGCAAGAAATATCTAAGATTTCCTAAATACTTTGTTTGAAACTCTTTCTTTAGAAACCTTTTCAAGTGTAGAATTTCATCTATATCATTTCCCGTAATTAATTATATCATCCACATATTCTATTAAATATATTTTTTGTCGAATGATACATGTCTGTAAAATGTAGTGTGATATATATTATATTGAGACAAACCAAACTTGTAAAAATAATCGATTAAACCACGCATGATGGCATTGCTTAAGTCTATTTGTAGGCATTTTCCTAAGCAACAAAGCCTGTTAGTTGCTCCATGTAAGCTTTTTTCTATAAAACACCATTGAGAATGACATTTTTTATATCTAATTGATGAAGCTACCAATCAAAAATGGAGGCACAGTATAAAATAATACGAATTAAAGTCATTTTAGCAACTGAAGAAAAAGTATCACAATATTTTATGGGTGAAGTCATGAATCAAACATACACAACCAAAAATATGAGGAGCAATTTTATGAATGCTCGACTGAGGGAAAAGCATCGATTAGGGAATTTGACCATGCAATACAGAGGATGGCATACAATTAATTAAATAGCATGCAATAAGAACAACATCGACCCAAAACCTAGGAGGGATATGCATAGATAACAATAAAGCACAAGCAGTTTCAATTAAATGTCTATTTTCACACTCAATAATTTCATTTTGCTAAGGGATATAAGCGCATGATGATTGATGTATAACACTAAAGAAATACTCATGAGCATTGTCACTCTTGATAATTTGTATAGGCATATCAAATTGAGTTTTAATCTCAATATAAAATGAAGAAAAGATAAAAAAATGTTAGAGCATTCTTTTATAAGATAAATCCATATTATTTTAGAATAGTCATCAATAAAAATTACAAAATATCTATAATGTAGTTTTGACTCAATCCTATTAGGACCCCAGACATTAGAATGAACCAATTCAAATGGGGAACTTGTCGTTTTATGAGTACTAATAGGATATGAAGCACGACTTTGTTTACCTAACTGATATGATTGATAACTCTGTTATGTAACTGATGTGATTGACATTCTAACTTACTCAGATTAAATAGATCTAGAACCATATATTTTAGATTTCCCAAAGATGGTGACCTAGGCAACTGTAAACATCCATTGGTGATGCAACTCTAAGACAGGTTGGTGAATCACTGAGGTGATAGAGTCCTGCCACCTCACATCTTGTACCAATTATTTGCCTTGTGTCTAAGTCCTATATAAAAAAGGAGTTAGGAGTGAAGGTGATAGAATAATTTAAATCATTTGTAAGCTTACTTGCAGATATCAAGTTAAAAAGAAAGTTAGGCAGGGAAAAAATAAAAAAGAATGACATAGTAGAATTAGGGTGCATAGAGCCAACTCCATGAATAGGGACTTTAGAGCTATTAGCAAGAGTGACTAGCAGTAAATTAGTAAAAGCTGATATGTTAGAGAACATGTTACGATCTCTAGTACAATGATCAGTAGCTCCAGTGTCAAGTATCCATGATATAGGAGAAGTGAACTTAGAAATCTAGTAATATAATTACCAGAGTGAATGGGAGAAGTAATTGGTTGGTAACTCTTTTTTCAGCTTGATACTGGAGAAATTTAGTGTACTTTTAAGTGAAACGATGATAGGATCTGATAATGTTGAGGATTGTGAAAGTATATGAACATGTGAAGTACGTTATGAAGATTTTTCCTCTGTTTGAGCGGCATTGGCCACTCTAAATGGTCGATCGTATAAATCCCAGCCGGTCTCTCTTGTATGTTCTGGCTTGCCACAATGATAACACGTACGTTCAATTAGGCGTCCTCCACGACCACCACGTCCTCCACGAGATCTAACTCATCCACCGTGATCAGAAGATCCTCCCCTTCTTGTCAATCTAGAGGGAATATGAGATAACACTTGGACAGGAAGAGCAAATTGATCATTGATTGAAGAAACTGAAGCAGTCACAAGTTGTGCTTTGCAAATATTAGAGAAAATCTCAGCAAGAAATGGGAGGCTTGGCCCCTAAGAATTTGACTATGAATGGGCTTATATTTAGCAGCACGACTCCTTAAGAAGAACATAATAAATAGTTATTTTGTTGTAGTATCTGAGACTAAACATCAACAATGATAGGTAATAATTAATCAAATTTTGCCTTCAAAGATTTAAAGTGTGCATACAATCTAATCAGATCATCAACAGTTGCTTGAAAATATTTTGATACCACATCACATATCCCCATAATAAGCCTTCAATCCGAAAAAGGTAGTTTTGATTGAGTTTTAGGCAAAATTATTGAAATTCAGTTGAAACTCTACCCTAGCTTATTTCTTTCAAAAAAAAAATATATTTAGTAATTATTATTAATAAATTTCAATTTAAATTTATAAATTTTAAATAATTTATAAAAAAAATTAAACTGATGATATTGAATCTACCAAAATTATTAAAACTATTGAAATTGGTACTTATGATTGAAATTGAAATCAAAATTGAATTTTAAAATCTTAATTTTTCTCATCATTTTGTCTCGTTGTTGTAGTGTAGTTAAATAGCATTGACAATTGAGACTTAAAAATTGACAATAAATTTTCCAAAAATATATTATTAAATAAAGTAATACATTAAAGAATTATAATTTTGGCAATAATTTAAAACTAAAATTTTAATATAAATAAAAAATTATTTACCTTAATCTTATTTTTTATGTGTAGTTTACTGTTTTTATTGCTAAAATAAGATTGGGGACACTTATTACAAACTAGTGCAGGTACGTGGCAGATATGTTCTAAATTTTAAATTTTTTACATTTTTTTAATTTTATTTGATTCAGATCAACTTAATTTGACATATAATTCAATTTAAAATAAAATTCATTCAATTTAATTGTAAATAGTTATGTGTATGCATAATTATGAAAGGAACGCAATAAGGAAAAAAATTATACATAAATAAATGTTGCATAAATATATTTGCAACATCACACATAATATATATATTATTAAATTTAAATAATAAGTGTCGAATTTAGGCTAAATATGAGAAAGCTTTTTTATAAAAAAAAATAATATTTTATATAGCTAAACTTTAAAAAGAGTCTTGACAAAATAGTTTTTAGATAGAAGCTGAAAAATAATTGTGAGAAAAAGCCAAAAAAAAAGTTTTCTATAAAAATATTTTTATTATAACTAATTAAGAACAAAAATATTTTCAAAATAATTAAATTTTAATAATTATATCATAATTTTAAACATATAATAAATATATAATTTAAATAATATAATTATGATAAAATAAAGAATTATATGTTATGGTAATATATTTTACATTATTATAATTACGTTATGATATAATTAATTTATATAATTTATTGTATTATATAAAATCACAACATTAAATGCATATTTTAAAGTTTGTAATGTATAAATAGAATTATTATATTTAATAATATATATAATAATATTTATCATTTAAAAATAATATAAATAATAAATTATTAAAAAATATATTTTTAATATATTTATTTTATTATTTATTAATAAAAATATATATAATAATAATATTATTTATATATTTAATTTGATCAAAATTATGAAATTTTTAAACAGGATAATATTTTTTTTCAAATAGTTCAATCTTTAATAAAAGCTTTTATTCCCAATTTGTTAAATAAATAAAACAATTTTGTTTAGCAATATTTTTTAATATAATTATATAATACAATTTTTTTTTATAGAACACACTATCGCTAAATAGAACCTAAATTTATTCGATTCAGTAATTAACTCGAATAAACTTTGAACTCAACTCGAAATAAAATAATTTTTATTTCGAGTTTATCCTATCTAGTTTGCAATCGACTCAAAACTACTCCAAACTTTGGAATAATTTATGTCTCGCTCCCTTAAGCTTAAGGGATTGAAGCCCATGCAAATACTGGTAGTTAGCTACATGTAGGAGTGAGTTTTGTTTAAAGATCAATAGTTATTTGATGTTTGGATCGAGCTCAATGCGTATTCATTGAGTTTAGTCACAAGCTACGGTTAAATTGTACTGACTTAGCTCAATTTCTATTTTTTAATTATAAATAATGTGTTTAGTAATTTATTATAATTATTTATCATTTGTGTGTAAGTATTAGTTGTAGTTAAGATATGTGATAAATGATTATGTGGGAATTGTTAATTCAATTTAAAATCCTAGCACAGGCATTTTTTTTTAAAAAAAATTTAATTTTTAGAGTGCTTGAGTTGGCTCGAGTAAAGCTCGAGTCAACTCAAATTGAAACTAGCTATCTCGAGCTTGAATTGAATTTGATGTTCTCATTCATAGCTTTTGTGACACCATTTGATGTTTGCCGAAGTATTCTTGACATCAAGTGAGTGAAGAAGCTATAAAAAATGAATGGATAAAAAGGAATTTTTTTACTTGTGAATTTTTGCCCTGTTTGGCGCGAGGACTAAATCAGGACCAAAGTGATATTAATTTAAAAATAATAATAATAATAATAAATAAACTTTCTTAATTATTCTACACAAATTCTAATATAAAAAAATATTATTTTACTTCACATATTCAATAATTTTTTTAAAAATATATACTTTATTTTATATTCTAGACCAAAATATTCGAATCGAGTATTTTGATCTAGGATGTAAAATAAAATTAATTTTTTTATTAAAAATTATTGAGTATGTGAAGTAAAATAATATTTTTTTATATTAAAATTTGTGTAAAATGATTAAAATTATTTATTTATTATTATTATTGTTGTTTTTTAAATTAGTATCATTTTGGTCCTGATTTAGTCCTCGCGCCAAACAGGGCAAGAAATCTACCCCTTCTATTAGTTGTTGATTCAATTGAAATTTAAGAACTGATTTGAGAGTTCATCATGAAATTCACATGAATGTGGGAACCCTTATGTAATTTTTTTGATGGTGGGACCCATTTATAGTTAATTCTAGTTGTTGAAGTTTTCTTCCTAATGGCTCTAGGTTGTTGTTTACCATAATTTTTTGTGGATTTAAGATAGAGGCAGACACATATTTGAGAATGATATGTGTCGAATTGAATTCAACTCTAAGATCTAAAATTTAGATAAATTATTGACGGCGAACAGCTTGAACTCAATTGTGTGTGTGAGAAAATATCGTGACACCTAATATTTTATGAAATTTTGTTGGTTGGTTAATTGGTCATATTTTATTCATTAAATGGGTTTAATTGGTATTATTCTGGATATAGTAAAATCATTCTCTCCGATCTAATAAGTATTTTGTGTCCGAATTGATAAATTCTACGACTCAAAGTTTTAGTGTTCTCTTATTTATCACCTGTGTCTACTATTTAGGTAGAATACCGTCTCTTATTGTCACTAAGAAACTGAAAGAGAAAGAAGCCTCAGAAACGGAAGAAGGGTGAGAAAGAAAGGAAGAAAGTAATGTAGAAACAACTTTTAAAACGAAAGTTCCTAAACAGGAACAAGAGGGATTCACAGAAGAGATCCCAATAAGTGGAAAGGAAAAAACAAAGAATGAATTTCACTTTTACTTAAAAGAGTCACTCTATCAAGATAGCCCACTTTATCAAGATTCTGATCTGAATACTCATCAGGATAATTGGGAATTTTGAAGACTGAAAGAAGAGAAAAAGAAAAGATATTTATATTTCTAATTTCATTGAATTAAAAAAACTTTTGTGACTTTTTTTTTCAATTATATACGATAGAATCATCCATTACGATATATAAAAAATAATCAATTAGAAAATGCTTTACGTACTGAAATATCGCAATTTCTTCGGAGATGCAATTTTCTTGTTGCTTGCATTGGGTGTTTGTTTAGCTTTGCAAGCAGTGGTCACTCTTTCTTGTTTAATTTCTTTAAAAAATATTAATTTTGCTTTCTGAGGTTATGAAATTACTATAGTTTTTATCTTTTTCTAAGAATTTAAATTTTTTCACTAGTTGTTTTGATAAAAAAAATATACAGTTTGATCATTTTTTGGTTAGTTTGAATAATTATTCGTTGTTTAAAATTTAATTTTCATATCTTTTGTTCTTCTCATTCTAAAAATTTAAATTTTAAAAATATAAATATTACTATTTCAAAATTATATTTTAAAAAATCAGAAGTTAACGATTGAAAATAATCTTATTTATAATGTTAAAAAATTAATAATTATATTTTAATTTTCGCTAAACCTCGTGACTAAAATTATGATTTTTTTGAAAACTATGATCAATTTTTGATACCCTTCTAATCTTAGGTGCCTGGATGCAATTTACCCAATTTCTTTTTATCAATCTTATCCTGTTTGGCACAAGAACCAAAATAGGACTAAAATATTACTAATTTAAAAATAATAATAATAATAATAAATAAATTATTTTAATTATTCTACACAAATTTTAATATAAAAAATAATATTTTATTTCACATACTCAATAATTTTTAATAAAAATATAAATTTTATTTCACATCTTAGATCAAAATAATTGATTTGAATATTTTGATCTAGAATATGAAATAAAGTTGATATTTTTATTTTAAATTATTGAATATGTGAAGTAAAATAATAATTTTTATATTTAAATTTGTGTAGAATGATTAAAAAAATTTATTTATTATTATTATTATTATTGTTTTTTAAATTAGTATCATTTTGGTCCTGTTTTGATCCTCGCGCCAATCAGCGCTATATGTAAGAATGGCTAGAAAATCTTGATGCTGATTTAAATAAATGAAGGGATGAAATCACTCTGCCATTTTTATCAACTTTTGTTACCCTAAAGTCATGACAAATTAGTTTGTGTCACAAATTTTGATTTCTCTGCATTTGCTTTTCTTTAAAGATGGATGCTATTGACCAACAGATTGAACCTCATTTTTTTTTTGTATTTTTAAGGGTTCAAAAATGTCAATTTTATAAAGTTAATTTAATAACGGGTTGGGTTCGGATCATGTGTCGTTGGGTTGGTTTGAGTTTGGGTTGACTCAAATGCAACTGCGGGCGCACGTCTACTGAAATCGTACTCAAATATGATTTGAATGAATTGTACTCCTTCAGCTGAATACGATTTAACAATAGGCACTATTTTTTGGCATCACATGGACTATCGATAATCCTATCAACACGTTTGCCAAGTTCGTTCATAGCAAATTTGCTGGGCTTGCTAAATATTGATAACTTGAAAACTTTATTCATTATGTGCAGGTAAGAACAATAGGATTAAGTAGATGTGTAATATTCATAATTTTGCGTGACATGCACGAAAATTGTCCTCTTTTTTTTTAATTTATTTGAATATTTCATATTTCACTTCTACGTGTTGAATTAGTCGTCCACAACAATATAATATCATCATAAAAGTTTATTTTAGAAACATAGTTCATCTTTGTTTGGTGGAATGAGCATATTTTTGTAATCAAAATTATCTCTAAAAAATTTTAATATCTATTTCATGTTTCGTATAAATCTAAACATAAAAAAATTAGTTTTGTTTTTCTAATATAAATTTAAATATTATAAATTAATTTTATTTTTTATTCTACACTTATTTAAATAAAACAATTAACTTATTTTTACTTCTCACATATAAATATTAAAATTGAAATAATTTTTTCATATTATCATACTAAATTGTTTTTCTATTTATCAAAAAAATTAAAATAAATTATATGCCAATAAAAAAAAATTAAAAGGTGAAAAATGAAGCCCAAATAATATACGACAAAAAATTATCTACAATAATCTGATTTATTTGAAGCTACATAAAAATTTATTATGTAATAGAGTATAATGAAAATAAAAAATTTATATAATTAATCCAATAAGAAAAAAATTTGATTTATTAAAAAAATTTAAAAGTAACTTAAAAATATATTCATAACAAATTAAGGCTAAAGTTTGTTCAAATAGTCCGGGTTGATATCAAGTTTAATTTTAGTGCGCGAGCTTAACTTGAATTTAAAATTTTTTTTTTATTTTGAATCGAGTGCATACTTTCTAATTAATTTTAAATTAATTTTGGCTGATATGAGCTGGTTATCAGCTTAAAAACAAAATTAGTATACAACTTACATTTATCATGTAAGAATATAT
>JAEMOT010003868.1:120688-173927 GCA_019297695.1 Apostasia ramifera | reverse complement strand
ATAGAGAGAGAGAGAGAGAGAGAGAGAATTTCTTGTGACTGATGGGCCTAACTGCCATGAACGGATCTGTTTGTTTATAAAATTTAAATTTAATAAAATTAATATTAAAATTAGATAGAAATATTTTTTTTATTAAAAATTATGAATGATGTAAAATAAAATTAATTATTATGTTGGAATATGAGAGGGATGTGATAAAAAGCTAGTTATAATAGTTTCGTTTGATTCGAAGGTTAAATTTTAGGTAAAAGAAAAAAATATTTTATCTTATAGGTTTAATAAGAAGAAAATTTAGTTTTATGTTAGGAGGTGTGTAAAATATGAAATAAAGTTAATTTTAATAGTCGTATTTGTGTTGGATCTGAAATAAATTTAATTTTTATAATTGAAATTTGCGTTGGGCTGGAAAAAAAACCCGAACCAAACGAGTCCATTATGTTGGGATATGTGAGGGATGTAATATAAGTTAGTTATTATTCTGGTAATATATATAGGATGTGATATGTCTATTTAAAATTAAATTAAATTAATTTTAAATTGTCAAATAAATAGAGGCAAGGAGTTAGGGATTAACTTGCAATTAATGATCCAAATTTCATGGATCACTATGTAAGATTTTTTTGTATCTGAAGGACCTATAAGCAATTTATGTAGTTTTTATGTTAGTGTATGTAATTACTGCAAATTTAAAGAAAGTAAAATTCCTTCCCCTCAAGCCCTTCCATCACTTTACCACTCTCACTTCTCAAGCAATGTTAAAAGCAGCCAAACATCACTCCCTCTTTCTCAAGATGTCTCCATATTTGAGCTTTTAAAGAGCAGAGAGAAAGAGAGAGAGAGAGAGAGAGAGAGAGAGAGAGAGAGAGAGAGAGAGAGAGAGGAAGAAGAAGGAGGATCAGATGAAGGACCTTAAGGGACTTGGCCACCTTTTCACCTGCGTCTTCCTCGTTCATTTCTCCGGCTGCATCGTGGCTCCGGCGATGACCGACGTTGCCATGGAGGCACTCTGCCTCGGCGAAGACCAGTGTTCGCTCGCCATCTACCTCACCGGCTTCACTCAAGCCGTGAGTTCTACTTAATCACTTCTTAATTATTCATTTTTATATAATCTTAATTTTTTTAGCATTATTATTTCAATGATGTACAACCATGACAATTAAGAATTTAATTGCATTTATCATGCTAATTAATCAATTAACATATGTTAATTTTAATCAATAATATTATAATTTTTTTTAAATAAGATTAGAATGAGAATGTCGTCAGTATTTACGACATACAAAATTAAAAATTATCGTGCATAGAATATTGGATGAATAAGCATCAATTTTTAAATTTAGTATTTTATATATTAAATATTTATTTTATGATATTAATATTTTAATTATTTCTTTTTATCATCAAGGTTTAAGGATATAAAATAGAGAATTGATTAAGTAGCAAGTGATCAAAGTGTGCAAAAAATAAAAAATAAAAAAAATCTTATGATGCGTGAGATATAAATATTGAATATTTCATATCTCAAATAAGATAATTTCGATTATTATATATAACATATAATTAGTGAATTATATTTTTATTTTAATGTAATATTTTACCTTCGCTATCACATAAGTTTTTGGTCCTACGCTGTAGCTTGTGGCATCCTCCAAGCTCGCCGTGGGCCTAAAATTGGTTGAGCATCCCAAGAGAATTACGAGAAGAGCCAACATGATATTGAAAATATGGCAAGCTATTTATTTAAATTATAATTATATATAATATAAATTACACTCAGACACTTAAATTTGTGCATAATAATACTTAAATTTATATTTTCAAAATTTTAATATATAAATCACTAATTTTTATTTATATTCCCGCCTCTTCGCTACTGGTGCAAAAAGAGAGGGGAGAGTATAATTTTAATTTTTAAAAAATTAGATACTAGATGTTTAAAATTCTAAAAGCACAAATTTAAGTATTATTATAATTTAAATTCAGGAAATTTTTTATGTTATATGTGATAAGAATTGAAGAGCACGTTTGCTTAGTTTAATGGAGTAAATAGAAGTCATTATTTTGATTTTTGTTTTTTTCTTAAGAAAACTATATTAATTTTTAAAAATTACTTCATTGTTATACAAATTTTATTTCTTTGTAAAGTAAATAACTAATAGCATATTTAATAAAAAAAAAACTAAAAAAGAATTTTTATTATAATGTAAATACTGATATGTACTATGTAAAAATATGAACATATCTTACGTAATAGAAAAATGCCCTCTATATAGCATAAAAATATTATATTTAATAATATATATATATAGATATAGTTATAGTAAAGAAATGACATATGTGGTAATAAAACTTTTTTACATAACTTAATTTAAATCTTGTGCAGTATGCATATCTCATCTCTTATGTCCATAGCTTTTATGTAGCACAAAGTACCGTTACGTAAAATAACAATTTGATAATGCGGAGTTCTACTTTCTTATTTCGTGTGGTGTTTTGCTTATGCAACCATTGCATAATGATTTACCATAAAAAATCAGACATATAACTCCAATGGAACCTAATAATTGTCAAGCAACACACATGATAGAAACGAGTAGAATGATAATATTGATATTTTAGTTTACTGTGGTCATTAATAAAATAGAAAAATGAGTAATCTTATTTGGGCCATCGTGGTATTTTTAATTTTTTGTAGGTCTTTAAAATGGACAATATGCACTCTAAACTCCTATGTTTTATAATTTATGGCCGCTAGAATTTTTTTATCACATTTTCTTTAAAAATAGATAAAAGGACTAAAATATCCCTAATATTTTCTCAATCTTATGTAGGGGTGGCAAAATGGGTCGGCGGGTTGGGTTCGGGTCGAACCCGAATCTGACCCTACCCGAATAGCCTCAACTCAAACCCGACCCATTTATTAAATGGGTCAAAATCCATGACCCGAACCCGACCCGATTAATAAATGGGTCGGGTTGGCGGGTCGACCCGACCCATTTACAAAGTATTTTTTGATAAATGCCCAACCCGAACTCTACCCGACCCGATTATGCCCAACCCGAACCCGACCCGTTTAATAAATGGGTCAAAATTCATGACCCATACCCGAAATTTGCGGGTCGGGTTCGGGTCAGGTTCACGGGTCGGGTCATATATTGCCACCTCTAATCTTACGTGTGTGGTCACTTGGGTCTCTTATACAACTGCACACTTACTAGTGATAGGACTGAAAGGTAGTGCACTAAAGTCAATACTGAGGAGGTTGGTGTCGTCCCAGTGACAATGAGCTAGAGATTTGAGTAGAGTCTGTGTGTGTGCCGAGGGTATTGCTGTGAGAGTTAGACGAAAGATAATTTGGGCGGTAGAGCACCTTTGAACATGTATATTTTATTGGTAAAAATGAACTCAAATTATATGCTTTACTTTTTAAGAACATGCATGAAATTAAAGATCTACTCATGTGATTAGAATGAAATGCTTCAAAAGTTCTAGCTATCAATTTTATTTCAGGTCACAGGATTGGGAGCCTTCTTGGTGACTCCTGTGGTAGGCAATCTTTCAGACAAGTACGGAAGAAAACTCATGCTCACCCTTCCAATGACCGTGGGCATCATTCCCCATGGTAAGCTTTCAAAAATAATTAAATTACTCCTAACTAATATTTTCAATGAAATTCGATGTACAAAAAATACGTGTTCGTCCGGCCCGGTGCCGACTCAATCTGAGTTGGAACAAGTCTAACTCAGATCGAGAACAAAAATTTGAATCCTCTCTGATATCTCTAGGATCTAAGACTGTAGGTCCGAAAGCCGTGGAATTGAATAATCTTGATCATTTTTACATGAATTTAGATTTGACTGTATAATCGGGACTGTCCTTTTAGTAGGATTGTGTCGTTAAGATTCTATTGAATCAGTCTGATTTAATAGATGCCTAACTCGATTAAACATCATATCACAAGTCGACTAATAAGTAATTAGATGAGAAAGTCTTGAGGGCAGCTATGCCAGCCCAAATACGATCAACTATTTTTTTTCATAATTTTATAATTATTTATAATTTATGTTCTTTTTTTTTAAATTATAATAATAAATACTGAATAATTTATTCTAATTATGATTACATTATTTTCTATAATAATTATTTTCTAAAAGTATAAATTAATAAAATAAAAGTTTATATAATTTAAAAATTATAAATTATATAAAACAATGTTTATAATATCTAGATTGCCCGAATCAAATTTATAATTTAATTTATTTATTTGATTTATATTTTAAAGTATTACATACAATTTTTTGTAGGCTACAAATAAAGATTAAAATTTACATTGAGATAATTTAATCATCTTATAAGTTATAAAATATTTTCTTTTCAATTTAAATTTATAGATAAAATATTACTTTCATTTTATAATAATGGGACAGAGGGCTCAAGCTTCACTAAAAACTAATGTCCATGTCCAGCTCGAGTATTTAATGAGATTTGGCCTAAACGCTTGACATTATGTTATGAGATTTTTTTAATATCGGTGCCCAAATAAGATCATCTACCCGCTCATTGATCAGGTCTAGTGATCACTTTTACTTTATATAATTCAGTTTAATTTACTTGAATATAAAATTTTTTGAAGGGGCATTTGATTTGATGATATTGTAATATTAATTCTTATGCTTTATTATTTGAAAAAAATAAATATTTAATTTGATCATATATTTAGATATATTATAAATTAAAATTTATAAAATTATCATTGTAAAATAAAATTTAGATGCTTCTCAAAAGAAGATAGATGTCTCCTTATAATAAAGAAATATGAGATTAAATTAATTTTTTATTATTATTATATAATAATACTGAATTAAATAAATAATAGTTTAGATATAATTTAGATAAAATATTGTGAATATTTAAATAATATTAAATTAAATGACTCTAAGCAATATTACTATATATATATGTATGCTCTAGGGGATTCATGAATGATTTAAAATAAAATTAATTTTAACATAAAATTTCCACATAATTTAAATGAAAGAATTGAAAATATATTAATTTTCATCTTGAGGATTTTATAGTTTACTTTGCTCAGAATAAAGATAATTTGAACAAACAAATATATGTTTGATGTATTAATAACTATATAAACATCAACTAAATTAAAATCTTAATCACAATATTTATGTATAGATTTTATTTGTGTAAAATAAGTAGAGTTATTCAAGAAGTTTATTTTAAAATTAATTAAAATCAAATGTCTAGCTACACCGATTAATACACATGAGATATACATTAAATTTTGAAAACTCGGCCTCAACTTATCAGTTTTAATTTCTTTAGATTATTTTTTATGGAGTCTGATTTAATTTTTTTTTTCATTTTCGTAAAAATTTTGTCAAAATTATCAAAATTCACAACTCTCTAATAAAATATTTCAACAATTGTTATAAATAAATTTAATTTTTGTTTATAAATTTTAAGTAATTTATAAAAAAGAAGTTGAAACTGTTAATACTCATAAAATTATTGAAATTATTAAAACAGGTAAAATTAATATTTTTATATTATGAACAAAATTGAAATTAAAATTAAATTTTAAAACTTTTTTCAATAATCTATCCCCTATAATCAAGGGACTAAGAAAATAGAAATTGCTTCTAGATTAAAAAAAAAGGAAAAAAGGACAGGCAACCTTTATTCCTTTCATGCCAACTATAGTGCTGTTAATTATCCTTGAATTTTTTTTTGATAGTCAATTATGATCTTTGAAACTTGATAGTCAAGCAATTCATTCATATTTTACTTAGCCCTAATTTTATTTAATTTTATATAATTTAAAATCAACTCAAAATAAAATTAATTTAACTTATAATAGATTTGATAATTTTATATGGTAGGCATTTATGTTTTTCATTACATGATTAAGATATAGTTCTTTTGTTTGATTGGAATATGCTTTGTTAATATTTAAAAAAAAAATTTAGAATAGAGAGAATAAAATAATTATTTTAACGGAAAATTTCATTCAAACATTTGATATATAACTTAGATTTTACACAGATTTATAAAAATAAAAATATGCTAAATGAATCCCTCTTTAAGCAATTTTTTTTTCATATAAATTCTTTCTAATAAATTCCATTAAGTTCGACCGTTGAGTTATTATTTTAGAAAATTATATATATAAGTATTATAAAAATATTTAAGTATTTCACATTACTATTATAAACTCAAATTTTACTTTTTTTCTATATAATAATCTATTATAATATTTTTTATTTACATATATTTTAAAAGTTTTTAAAACAATAACTTAATGTTCATTCTTAATTCTTAATGTAATATATAAAAAAGGACCAGCATGAAAAATATTTTGGGGAACAAAGAGACAGACAACATGTTTTTGTATTTGTGATTTTATGTAGAATTAAGAATCTCAGGAGCTTTACTAGCTATGAAAGATCATTGATAATACTAAAATAAAAGAAATTAAAATAAGAGAGGCAAGTGAGTGCAAAGGTCAAAGAAATGAATTTCTAGGATAAATAAATTATTTAGAATTTATTAAGTATATTTCACCTTTTATTCATATTTTGATAAAAAAAAATTAAAGTTACTTCATATTCAACATAATTTTTAGCAACAAATTTTTCTAATTTCATATTATAGTATTAAAATAAGAGGTAATTTCATTCGTGACATTTGAATATGATTTTAGAGTAAAACTTAAGTTATATTTTATAATATTATGATCAAATTAAATAATTATTTCATCAAAAAAACATAATATAGTATAGCAATAACACCAAGCCAATTGCTCTCTTAATAATTTTAGGGCTAGTTTTTCTTTGGGTTTTCAAACTTTGATACCTAGATATAATTTACCACAGGCAACACTGAACACAATTTCAAAATGAGAGAAAAAGTGCGATTATTCTCCACTACCTTCGAGAAAGCAAAATTTTCTTATTTCTAGATGGGGACTGTCTGGATGTAAATAGACGAGTATCAAGTGGATAAAAAGTAGACCCCACTTGCTAACATATCATCTTCTATTTGCCTCTGAATAACACTCTGTCTGAATGCAAGAATTTCTTGTAGAAAGCACATATGTTATTGTGAAAATAGTATTCAGATATCAGAAAATACTGTAAAAACTAAGTAAGATGAAAAACTGATTTTTATGATTAAAAATAGTAATAGATATTAAAACTATAAGCTTATTCAATCTATTAATTTATGTTATTATTAACTCATAAATATTAAAAAATAGATTATTTCATTATGATTCAATTTAGTCTGGAATACAATACTGCAGCCAGGATGATATCATGATACAGAGTCGGACCGATAATACTAAGCAGTATAGTTTGATTTTCACAGCAAAGTTGTCGAGTAACGCCGGCTTTGATTATTTGTTTTTAATTTTGGGTCGACTTTTTAACTCAAATCCGTTATTTTTTAACAAAAACATTGAATCTATTTTTGAAGTAAATAATAAAATTTTAAAGAGTTATTATGTAGATGCACCTCATTAAAATTTTAATTACATAAATATATCTATTTGCAGTTATACTAGCTTTTGGTCGCACGAGGCCTTTCTTCTATGCGTACTACTTCATCAAAATGTTGACCGGCATGTTCTGTGAAGGCAGCATGCAGTGCATTCCCCTTGCTTACGTCGTAAATTGTATTTTTCTCTCTCATTTATGAGAAGTTATTGGGTTCGGACGGTGCACCGTTCGGACGCCCAATCAAAGGGCGCCACGTGTGCTCGGACCCAGCTGTATGGCACACGTGACGCCCTCTGATTGGGTTCCGGACGGTGCGCCGTTCGAACCCAATAACTTCTCATGAGAAAAAATTATTAGGAGCGCGCACCATTCGGACTCCCAATCAGAGGGTGCCACGTGTGCCCGGACCCAACTGTATGAATTTCTTTAGATCATTTCTACTCTAAATTCTGGGGAGTTATATACCTTCAGAAGTCATTAAATAATATACGTTTGGTCCAACAACTTCAGGCACGATATAAAAGCGTCACGTGTGCCGTACAGCTGCGTCCAGGCGTAGAATTAATACTTCTCGTAAATTTTTCTGCTTTGGAGTTCAGGCCGACAAGGTATGCGAAAGGCGGCGAATCTCGGCGTTCGGCGTGCTCTCCGGTGTCAGCACAGCCGGGTTCGTGTCAGCAACTCTGGCCTCCCGCTTTCTCCCGACTTCCGTCACTTTCCAGGTCTCCGCCGCCGTTGCCGTGGTCGCCGCTGTGTACATGCGAGTCTTCCTTGCGGAGACGGACGGCGGAGCTGCCCTTGCTGACGAATCATCCGGTCTCCTCTGCTCCCCGCCCTCCGATCAAGAATCCTCTCCGAAGCTTCCGCCCCTCGGGAAGATCTCCGTGATGAACGTGGTTAGTCTTTTCAGAAGCAGGTGTGGTTCCTTCTTGATTCTTATCAATAGAACCCTAGTTGATTCTCGTTTTGCATCGTTTTGTGGAAGTTAAAATTAAGCATTTCTTGCAATTAATGCTAATGCAGCTCGACCTTATCAAGAGCAGCTGTTGTTGCATTTATCGACAGTCTTGGTGCTAGTGGTTTTCAGGCTTCTGTAATGGTAAGTTTCTGCCATGGCCTTATTACGGGAAGAGTTTGAATTATTGGTGTTAAGGGGAAAAGCCACCTTATCATCCAGTCATGACATCTGGAGTGGTTTTGACCGAATCTCTAAGTAAAGTCAGCCAAATAAGGGTTCCCGAACAACCCAGATGACCTGCTCAGACTGAGGTCCCCTGGTCGAGCAGTGCGAAGCTGATCACACAATTGGGTCGAATAGCCGACTAACCAGTAAGCATCTATCATGTCATAGTCACCTTATGATATGACAGTCCTTCTAGGGACAAGGGGAAAGTGTTTGTCATTAATGCACGGGCTATCGGGCGGCATGGGCAGGTTCAGCTATCGCCACGCTGTTTAGCTATTGCCTCATTAATGAAGCGTATCTAATTTACTTAATCTTATCCACTACTTTCTCACTATAAATGACCTGATTTATGACGAGAGAGACGCCCGATTCAAGGACTCTGAAGGGAGAGATTTACCAACACTGTTCACCCATAGTTCACTAACAGCTCCTAGTTCTGTTCAACTGTCATTTCTTCCCTCCAGAGGAACTTCCCTTGAAAACTTGCAACTTGTCATCATCCTCTCTATTTCTTCTAGATAGAACCCCAAGGGAAACCATTCATTCTCCCCTTTATTTCAATAGTTCATTCCTCTCTAATCAGCCTAGTAATCGTAGCCATTCTTTCTTAATCTCTAGTTTGGAAATATTGGAGTTAACAGCAATGGAAGATTCAAAATCATGATGAAATGTTGTTAGTTTAAGGCCAATGAAGTTCTATAAAATCCTAGTAAAAATTTGATTTTTGTTCTTTTTAATATAAATGCAGTACTATCTAAAGGCGCAATTCCACTTCGCCAAAGTCCAGTTTGCTGATCTAATGTTCATCAGTGGGTTTGCTGGGGCTATATCACAGGTAATCTATCAAAAAATTATTTTGCTATCTTTGTATATAGATTTTTTTTTTCTTCAGCCCTTTTTGGTAAGAACCTGAATTAAGGCCGAGACTGATTGATCTTTGAAATTTGAGGCTTAAACTACTTTATGACTTTAACTAGGCATCAATATTCAATGGACATAACAAAGCCTCTAACTTTAGACTTTTATCAGCCAATTTCAAGCTTAGCCTTAATATGGGCATGTATATGTGTGTCCATTCATACCTGCATTCATGCATAGATGAACTCATGGACATGAATATTGTTAGAGTTTGGTGATCCGATTTTTATTTGGTCCAGCTCGAAGAACTCGTGGTGCGACATTTTTTGAAAAAAATGTTGTGAAAATTGGATTTTTGATAGCAGGTGGTGGTAGCGGAAGAATTACGCCAATAGGGTTTATTTTACAATATATAGTGGTTTGCTTGTTAGGGTGACTTTTATTCATGAATAACTTGTACCCATCAAAAACAATCTTCTCTCTGTACTCATCTTTTTGATATAATGATCAACTCTTCTTCCTGTGATTTTTCCCTAATATTGGGTTTTCCATTAAATTTATGTGCTCTTATCTTTATATTTCTCGTTGTTTATTATTTTGTTATCACAAACATTTATGTAACAATCTTTCTTCACATAATCACACACATAAGGAAGGAAGTTTCATGGGTAAAATTGGCTTGCTCTACAGCTGATTCTAATGCCAGTCTTAGCACCTGCTATTGGAGAGGAGATACTGCTCAGTATGGGTCTTTTAGCAAGCTGCGCCAATGTAAGTATCTTCTGATCTTATTCGTTTATTCTGTAGGATTTGAATATGTATCGTCTGAATTTCTTTTCTGTTTGATGTAGGTTTTCCTTACCAGCATTGCATGGTCATCCTGGGTAATTTCAATAGTCCCTTCTACATTACGCTGTTCACTTAGGTTATTCATGTAATTGTTAGTCATGCCACAGGTGTGTTAATCTTTTGTGGCATCAAATTTGGTAAATTTTTGTCATTCCTTTAAAATCATTCAAAAACCTATTTATTGCTATGGGGTATTTTTAGTATTCATTCTACACTTGTTTTCTTATTTTACTTGGTTGAATGCAGCGTGCTCTCTTAGTTTTTAACTATAGCATATGCCATGCAGGTTCCATATTTTTCCTCAACCTCTGTGCTGTTGAGTTTTTTTGCTCAACCATGTGTGAGTACTTCTCTATAGTGCAACTTTTTAATTTCTCCCTCTCTCCCACCATCCTTGTAGCTATGTCATCCTATAGTTTTTATCGACTTCAACTTACAGTGGAGTTAGATATGTTTTAAGTTTCAAACTCACCGTGGAAGATCTTTTTTCTCCTTGTGCAGCTAAGAACCATTATATCAAAGAAAGTTGGACCTACTGAACAGGTAGTTAACTTTTATTATCCATTTAATTTATGCACTTGCCACCATTGTAGCTGTTTGCTTTATAAATTTATTAACCTTGATCATACTCTCTTATCACTTATTTGTAACTACGTATATTAGTGTAAGATATGCCAGGCCTAAGTCGATATCCACTTCATTTTATAAGATATAAGCAATATATTATCTTTCTGTTGATGCGCCATGTTGATTTACATCTATATCAGCCACTTTCTTTGAGAATGATATAGGATGTTTTTCATTCTGCGCCATGCATTATGATTTTTTTTTAAATGTAGGATTGGTCACAACAACAACTATGACAAACCCCTAAGTAGTTGGAGTCGATTGTGTGGATTACTTTTCTCCATTCATCTTTTTTATGATAGTTACATGCGGGTTCTCCATATATTAACGGCTAACATGGCCATACCACCTTAATCTTCTTTGTCTCATCTTATCCTTTGTAGGTGCTGCATCCACTTTCTTTTAGTAGTCATTTTTCTTGATAAGGCCAGGCATATTTCCACAAAATTGCTATAGTCATAATTTATTTTACTTAATGCAGGGTGTGGCACAAGGGGGAATCTCTGGTATAAGCTCAATTGCTAGCATAGTTTCTCCCTTGTTTTTCACTCCTCTAACAGGTAAACAATAATTAATCCCCAGAAAATCTGCTTCTCAGAAGAATGAAATAATAAACTTTACTTTTTAAATTTTAGCATTATTCCTATCGGAAAGTGCTCCATTTGATTTCAAGGGTTTCAGCCTCATGTGTGTTGGATTCACAATTGTAAGTTCTCATATGCTTCTTGATTGGGGCTTTTTGTTTGATGTAATCTAGATGGTAGTATTATTCAAGTTTCAATATTATATATATGTCTATATTCTGTGTAAGTTATTCTTTATTTAGATCAATGCCATTTTATTAAAAATTTTCAATGTTATTAATTCATTTTTGTTATCCCCAGCCTCCTTTCCCTTAAAAATATAATTTCGTTTTCTCTATTACTATAATTAGAGTGACATCTAAATATCTTTCAAGGCGACATCTAGATGGCATTCGAGAGCGGAAATTTTATAAATTTTTAATACATTCTATACATGTAATGAAACTTAATAAATAGTTCTCTAAATAATCTAGCATAACATGACAATAACATTTGAACCAACTGCCCCCTAAATTTGGTTTGTTACTATGGATATCACTCATCTTATTCCCTTGCAGCTGACTGCATTTTCAGTGAGCGTTACCATTAAGGCTGCTGGAAGGGTGTCAAGCCAGAAATTTACTAGTAGTGAAACTGCAACAGTCTAGTTTTCAAAAGGAATATTTGAATTTTCTCCGGCAGACATCTTATTCTCTTAGCCATTATTTTTGTACAGCAAAATTACAGTAGATACTCCCAAGGCCCTTATTGTTTTTGCTTGCTAATGTGCAAATTTGTTTATTCCCTTTCATGCTGATTTTTAAAAAAGGAAAAAAAAAGTCTATTTTTTCTGATTTTTAGTATTTAAAGTACATATTTATATGATTAAGTTTTCTGTTATTCAGTGATATACTGCCATAAGATTTCTCTTGATGTTCACTTCTGCTCTAGTGTCTCTCTTCATGCTTGTGCTCTCTACTAAATATTTTTGGAGCTGCAAAACTTGGATTGCAGGAATATTTCATTACAGCTTATTCAGTATTTGCAATTCAAGCATTAAGTTTCAAGACTTTGATTTAATATCTGTGAAAAATGTTCGGGAGCATTTGGTTCAATATTATCTCAGTGTTATATTATGTTATTTAATGAAAATAATTATTTAGTTTGATAACATGTGTAGGTAGTCTTTTAAAAAATTATAAAATTGTTATTCAAATAAGAACATTTAGATATCATGATATTTAGGTAATGTGATATAATATCAAGATAATATTAAACTAAATGCTTCCTTAAATAAATTCTTGAGATTTTGCAGTTTGTGAGGTGTTTGTTGAACTCCAAAGCAAGGTTTTAAATCCTGGTTTCGGTTTCGCTCGCAAATTGAAATTATTAGTTTCGACAGTTTCGATAGTTTTAGTCATGACAATTATGCATGTTATGATATTTGAAGTTTGATTAAAAATTCATATTTAATGAATTATGTTAAAATTATGAGAATTTTGATCAAAATAAAACCAGGGTCTCTGTTTCTGATCAGTTTTGATTGATATTGAAATAAAATTAACAAAATAGATTAATTTTAGTAAAATTTAAAATCATGCTCTAAAGTTAAAAGTTTTTGTATTTATTAATTATTGAAGAGTTTGTATGCAAATTGGTTTATATTATGCTTTTTTATAATTTAGTTCTCATTTGGTTTGAGATTAAATTTTGAATAAAAAAAATTTATTTTATAAATTTAATAAAAAAAAATTAATATTAGAAAACGTGTAAAATATAAAATAAATTTAATTTTAATATTTATATTTCTATTAAATGTAAAATAAATATAATTTTTATAATTAAAATTTGAGTTAAATTAAAAAAAAATTGAGCCAAATGAGCACTTAGAGAGGAGAATTTTGCTGGACTTCTATAAACCCAATTCAAATCATTGTTATTTTGAGAGTATAATTTTACTAAAAATTTTTCATAAAAGGAAATTTACACATCACCTTCAAAATTATTGTTATTATTTAAGTTAATATGAATATTATATTTGATATTTTAAATTTTAATAAATGATCACAATTAATTTTTAAAAAAGGAGTAAAAAATGTAATTAATATGTCTTTGAAGGAATGATAAATATAAACGTTGCCAGTAAGTTGTAATTATTTATCTAAATTGAGAGTGGTAAATGGAAAAATTTATTTTCAAAAATAACTAAAGTTTGTATTTATTATCTCCTCAAAAATGTAATGAGGATGAATTATAGTTATTCATCTGATTTATGTGTGATAACGGTAAAAATTATTTTTGAGGTTAAATGCGGAATAAATGAAATGATTCATAATTTTTTTTTTATCATAATACACAAATTTTATTATAAAAATTTTAACTTATATCACATTCTATATAATTTTCAATGAATCAATTAATTTTATTTCACATTCTATATGATTTTTAATTTTATTTTCGATTATATACATATTTTAAAAACAATTACAATTTTTTTATTATAGTTAATTTTTTATTATAATTGTTTAAAAAAATGAATGCCATTTTGACTATGACTATATTAAAATGGCCTTCAACTAAATAGATATTTGGGTTTCACCATCTATCTATCTTGATATTTCGATTAAAATATAATTAACTATGATTTTTATGATTTAGTTATAATTCTACTAATGAAATATTACCATTGTAATATAAAATGATACACAGATGACTAAGTCTTGGATGATACTATTAATATGTTAATATTGTCTTTGTTTACAAAAATTAACTTTAATATTAGATAAAAATATTTTTTATTAAAAATTATATATAATATGAAATAAAATTAATTATTATATTTTATATATTTATTTAAAAAGAGTGGATGATATAGTACTAGCTCTAATCTGAGCAGAACTTATATAATAATATTATTAAAGTTCTGAAGATTTTTTCAGCTACGTCTCAAAGCTTTTAAAAAATAAAATATGTCGAGTCATTATGTGCGCCGTTATGTTTTCATCTCTATATATATTTACATTTAATGAAAGTATGAATCTCAATTGATTATTATCTAGGGACATATATTATTATTATTATTATTATTATGGTGATATTTTTATATAATTTGAAATAAAATTTATTTTATTTGATATGTATATATATTTAATATAATTAAATTTAATATATATATATATATATATATATAATATTATATATCTGATTAAAGTTAACGCACATGATTAAATTTTAACCTGCTACAACTGAACAAGCACACGTTGCACACCTACCTCCCTTAACGCGAGAGGCCACCGGCCACACAACTTCTATCCGGCCACTATCCTCTGCTCACCCCACGTGTGGTCGCCGGCGCAACTCCTCTCCCTTTCAACTTCATGCAAGAGAAGGAGAGAGCGTCGGTGGGATCGAGATCAACCTCAAGCTTATTAGCCCTAGAAAAAGCCGTTCTTCTCCGCAGCGCCGAGCCATGGCTTCAGCCACCGCCGCAGGCACCCGTGCTCTCGTTTCCTCGCCGATCTTCGCCGAAGGGAGGCCGGCGGCCCGCCAGCATGTGGCGGCGGGGACCCCGCGCTACGTCGGCCTCCCGTCGCCCATTCTCCCTTCCCAGAGCCGGGAGACCTTGAAACCGGCTTCGTACTGTGAGCTGCTTCCCCTCCTTATTTCCTACAATAAGATGTTTTCAGTGATATTTCTGCTTCTGTTACTGGTCTCCTATCAGGCCATTTGAACTGATGCAGTAATCTTTTCAAGTTAATGTAGTTGATAAATCTTGTTACTGATACTTGTTTATTTGCTATTTCAATAAATGTGAACATGATGATCCTTACAATTTTATAAGAAAAAGGCTGAAGTTTGATGAGAGAAATCTTATTGGTGTGTTGAGTTTCGTGTTTGTTAATTCTATTGTAGAAAGTAAGATTTGCTTCTTTCTACTTGTAAAAAGTCCAAACTGTTGAGAGATTAATACTCTTGTTCAAGAGAGTTTGTCAGGCTAATTGCACTGACAGTTTAATTCACCTCAAGAGAGTTTAATTCTGTGCCTTGCACAGTTTTTTCATATAATGGGTGAAACTCAAATGCATCGGAACATTAGTTGTAAGAATACTCAGTATGGCTAATGATGATGGTGAATGCTGCTAAGTACGTAAATCTGGTTTGCTGTTTTTCGTATTCTTTCTTCCTCTTTTTTTTTTTTTCCTTCAGTTGTCTTACAATGCTTGTGAAAGAGAGCAATTTGGTCCCAACACATATTTTACTATCTCAAAGAATTTCTACCTCATGACTTTTTTTTTTTTCGTTTTGGTTAACTCAGATCGTGAAATTACGCGGGATGTGGTTTCCACGGCTACTGGAGAAGCGCCAGCTCAGGTTGCCACAGAATTTCCTGAAATTGTGAAAAATATACAAGAAGCGGTCTGTTCCATACTTTAGATGACATTGAAGCGATAAATGTTATCGTCAAAAGTTTTTAACACTTGAATTCTTTGGTAGGCAGTGGGACAAACTTGAAGATAAGTATGCAGTAACTACACTTGCACTTGCAGCAGTAATTGGTCTTTATGGTTCGGCTGGAATGATTTCGGTATGATGGAGAATCTCCAATCAAATTCTAGATACAACTATTAGCAGTAATTATTTGAGAAATAATACTAGTGCCATGACAGAATAGTGTTCAGGCAAGGCTCTATTTTGTGTTCTAATTTTTTCTTCTATGCAGGCTATCGACAGGCTTCCTCTAGTTCCAGGTCTACTTGAACTAGTCGGAATTGGGTACACCGGAGTAAGTCCCAAATTTTCACATTGTTACTCTTATGTCTGGAAAAGCAGCGAGGAGCTTTTTATGGAGTACAAAAAGTTAATAAGTATATGGTTCCTGTAAAGTTTATAATGTGGAAGCTAAGATTAGGGGATCCTGGGTTCATATCCTTGGATGCTAGTTGTTAGATAGGAAACTAAATTGTTCTTCAGGCTGACTTTCATATTGTATATCCGGTAGAGGACGAGAGTATTTTGATTATTTACTCTTGTACTATTAAAATAACTACAACATAACCTTAATCCCAATGTAGTTGGGCTCAGATACATGACTTTTTCTTTTGTATTCAACTTCATTCAAAAACCTCTCTCTCTCTCTGCAAACGCCAGTAACTTAAGGTCATGTATAAATTGATCATATCCCAAGTTAACTTTGGCCTTCCTCTGCAAGCGCCATGTAAACTAGTTGTTAAGAAACACACTTTCTGTAATTTAGACTGCCAAGATACAACTCCATCTGCAAAAGTGAATAAGCATGATGGTATCCACTTTCTTTATCTCAATTGCCTGCAGTCTACATCAGTGCAACCTTCAAGAACTGGATCTGAACCACAAAAAAATGCAAATAAACCTTTACAGTTCTTCTCAAATATCTGAAAATTCATTTCCCAGCTTCCTGGCTCTCTACTTGGGTTAGAGAGATGCCTGCTAACAACAACAATAGCAAAAGCCATATCTGATCATATACAGATCAGAATATACATCGAACTTTCTACCAGAAACACGGGTCTCAGTAGAAGGGCATTTCCGTTCTGTCTAGTAATGTGAACTGCTCTAAAAAGGAATCACAATTTCTTTGGCTTTCTTCATGTTGAACCTTTCAAGCACCTTTCAACGTATTTTTCTTTGATAATCACAACCTCTTGGCTCTTTTGTCATAAATTTTCTAACTGTAACAGTCTATTTGGTTCAAAAAAAAAAGTCTATTTGGGCTGGCCCATTTACGAATGGCCCTACAGAAAAGTCTGTGGATGGCTTCTTCATACTCTTGCGTGTAGGATGACCAATGCCCATCTCCTTTACTGCAAGGTTTCAGGTTGACAATAGAACTCTACTCACTGAAGAATGATCTTCGTTGTAGTAGTTTTTCAGTATTAATCGGTTGTGGCATAATGGCACCTTGAATAGGAGCACGATATCATTTGTATAATTGTCCATTGTACACGATGCACCTTCTTGAATAGCAAACCAATAATCTTCGCAATCCTATATCGGTTGATGTTAATCCTCGAGTCATTTCCTCGAAAACTCGTCATAGAAAACTTCTTGAAGACCTCCGTTGAGGAAAATATTTCGAGGATTCTCTCACGATAAACTTATCGAGGAACCACCTTGAGGGGTAATCTTCTTGAGGGAATTTCCTTTTAATATTTCTTTAGGTAACTTTCTTGATGTCAACTTCTAATGTTGAGAGGCTTGATTGAAATCGTCTATCTCGACCTCAATGTCAACTTCCTCAAGACCTCTAGTGAACGAATTTCAAATCTCACATCTTCCTCATTACTTGAGATATATCACTTGCCTCAAGTCTTGAGTCTAACTCATTGTAAGGGGGAGATGTAAAACATGTATACTTTGATACTAAACTTATGAAAATGCATAAGAGAAAGGAGGGAAGATAGGCAAAAAACTGAGAAAAAATAGAGAAGAAAATGGACAAAACTAGAAGATATTTTTATTCAATCATCAAAAGTACCAATTACAAAGATGTAAGATTTTATTTATGGAGTTGCAACACAACTAATAAAATAAAACAGAATAATTACTAATTTATTCATAAGCTACCTATCCTTCCTAAGCTCCCAAAATTTTAATTCTAATAATAAAAAAAATACTAAGTTCTTTATTAAAATATTTAAAAATCTATCACCACCTTTAATAGTAAATAATTAAATTTCTTGCTGGGATTGTTTGGGTCTAAATCTGGATCAAGGAATACAACATAATTAAAATAGAATAATTCGCAAAATCAACTCTAAATGATGAGAATTATGATGACAACACTACCATATTTTAGCACATACTTGATATACTTCTTGTATCATTCCAATTTTTAAACAAATCTTATACTACTTTTATGCCGCTTTTGAGTATTACATCTAAGGTGCGATTGTTTATCCAGGTTAATTTAGACATTTTTTGAAAATATGTATGTTGTGAAATAAAATAATTTTTCATATTCAGATATATGTAATATGCGCAATATAGTTAACTATGTTCTTGATAGATATGTAGGATCTGAACTAAGAGGTATTTAGTTCAATGCTATCTTGATGTTATGTTATTTAGAGAAAATGATTATTTGGTTTTATGAAACGTCACTCAAAAGATGACATTTAGGCAACATAACGTAGCATTAAGAAAACATTGAACCAAACTCCCCTCAAAGTTAATTTTTTATTTTAAGATTTGTACATAACATGAATTATAGTTGAATTTTAATATTTGAGATTTCTGTGGAGTGTGAACTTGTCAGATTAAAATTAAATCAATTAATTTGAACTTGTTAAACAACCACCTGTTTCTTTTTACAGTGGTTTGCATACCGCCACTTGGTATTCAAGCCAGATAGGTAATCGCTCAACACCCTTCATTCTAGTGTACATTTTAACAAGCCAACGACTTAGCTGACAAAATTCCATGCTGCCTTTGTGCTACAGGGAAGCTCTGATAGCTAAAATCAAAGTAATTTATGATGATATCATTGGAGGCTGATTATGTATCTGCTTTCAAATGAACTGCAAGAACGTCAGTTCCTTTTCAGAGAAAGAGAATCTGCAAGCTTTTTGGTTTTTAGTTGTGTAATTGCGTTGGGTGAGAGTAAAGCTTCTAACCTATAATCACCTTGTTCTGGATTTATATATATATATTGCTGTCATTGTAGGAATATGAAAACTGTCAGAAATAAAGACTTAGTTGTTTATTATTGTTATTGTAGAAATATGAAGTTATTCTTCGGTTATAATTTACAAGTGTAAATGTTTATGTATTGTTAGTAATATAATACGATATCAAAACCAAAATTTTCTTATACGACAGTGCTTGATTAAAAATATATTCTGCAAGGCATAATTTATTAGCTTAAAATTGTCATTTTAACAGGGATTTGGCATGCATATTTTTACCATTCTTTTAGAAGACAGATCATTTTATAGTACTGTTTTCACACTATCGAGCACTCTCAACTGATAGCACTACTACAACTGAGCTTCAAAAGGCCTGGACTCCCTCTAAACATCCAATCATTAAACTAAATGTTGATGCGATAGTGGATGATAAAAGAGGAAGGTTGGGAGCTGGAGTGGTCGCTAGGACCTCCACGAGAGAAGTGATTGCATGTCTTTCAAGTAACATTCATGGGTCTCTTGAGCCAACACTCGTAGATTGTTTGACGGTCGAGCAAGCATTTATCTTAGCCGAGAAGATTAAAGCAAGCAACATTTGGATAGAGGGTGACTCCTAGGAAGCTATTAAGCTAATTCAAGATACTAGAAGGGCCTTTTCATCATTGGCTTTCATTTAAAGGCAATAAAGAAATACATGAAGTTGTTGAGTAGCAGTGTTATCTAGGGCTGTTATCGGGCCGATTTCGAGCGAGTCAAACTCAACTCGAAATCGAAAATTTCGAGCTCGGCTCGGCTCGAAATCGGTTCGAAATCGAAATGGGATATAATTCGAGCTGGCTCGGCTCGAAATGACTCGATTTCGAGCCGGCTCGAATCATGATTCGAATCAGCTCGGAATTGTAAAAAAAATGTAGAAATATTATGTATTTAAGAGGATTTGATCCCTAGACCTTGAGAAAAATAAACTTTAAATCTCCTCTACTCTACCACTAAACCACTAACTAAATCATATAAAATGACAATTTATTTATGTATATGTTTATATAATATATCAATATTATTTATGCTATACATATAATTTCGAACCAAATCGAATCATGTTTCGAGCGAGCCAGGGCCAACTCGAAATGAACTTCGAGCCAAAATCCTTAGCTCATGATTCGATTCAAAATTTTCGAACCGATTTTGAGTCGATTCAAAAATCGAACGAGTTCCGAGCGAGTTTCGAGTTTCAGATATTTTTAACACCCCTAGTGTTATCACTCACATTCGACAGGAGGGTAATAGAGTAGCACACATCTTAGCTCGATACGCATTTTATATAGAGACTCAGAAAGTGTGGATTAAGGAAATTTCGTGTTTTGTTCAAGCTGTTATTAAGGATATTTTCATACATGCTATGCAAATTTTATCATATTATATTACATATATTTTATTTACAAAATTTATATTATGAAGTAATTATTTATTTAAGGAGGATGTGTATGATATGATATGATTAGATTTTTTTTGGTATGTATGTAAAAGTTCTTAAACTTATATTGGCTTTTGGATTACCAATTTGTCCTCTATCTCGAGGAGATGAGAATTTCAGTGTTAACTTGAGAAGAAATATTGTGAAGATTTTTTTTTTTTTTTTGCTTTTAAACTTAATTTAATCTCAATTTTTAAAAGGAACTTACCCTGTGGTTTGCCTATTTTACATATTAGTCACTCAAAAATTCAAAATTGGCTAGCATTACACTCATTTGGTTACTAGTCATGAGAATCTTTGTTAAAAATGGTATATATATATTTTTTGAAAATTATTAAAAATAATATTTTATTAATAATTCAAACTTTAAAGTTCTCTCATGCTTCTCGACCAACTCTGGAGGAGGAGCCCTTCCACTGTGAGCTTCCTTTAAGGTCGATAAATTTTATTCGAAGATTGATTAAAAGGTAAATCAAATTTTGAATTAAATTAAAATTAATTTGATTTAAGAAAATTAATTAATAAATTATTTTTATGATTTAAAATTTTTATCAATCTAATTTTGAGGTGATCCAGCATCGGATCAAGCTTGCTCAAATTTGGGTAGATTAAAAAATATAAAAATTGTTTATAAATATATATATATATAAATATATATATATAATTTATTTCACTATGTTAGTTTTTTTTTAAATAATGTAATGGATGGCTGCATTAAAATTTGTGTTCAGATTTTTGTTTAGATCTTATTGATTGTAAATTAATTTTTTATTTATTTTCTAACTATTAGATTGAGATGAATAACATAATTTAATTTAATTGAATAAATAAAAACATTTATACTTAATACTTTGACTGTAACATTAAAAATTAATTAAAAGTTAAATTAATTTTTACTTAAATCAAATTTGAATCAATAATAAACGTGTCAGACCTAGCTTGGATCTAGATCTAATCAAATAATTCTTATTCATATTTTAGATCGAATTAAGATTGAACTGAAGATTTTCAATTTAATTTTGAGCCAAAGTCAAATCAGTTCGGATTGTTAACAACCCTACTTACTTGCGCTACGTCGTTGTGCCATAGAAAAACACTATCTTTGATGGAAAAATAAAGTTACCGGTCCTCCTGTAGCTCTTCATCATGTCATTGCTGCCTGACCTCGTGCAAGCCTTGTCCCATGCATAAGGATGTTAATATGGATCGAAAAACGATCGAAAATTGAATTGATTTTAGATCAAATTAAAATCGAGTTGATCTAAATGGGCCGACTAACGAGCCAAGAGTTCTGTTCGGTAATAATTTTGAGTCAATTTTGAGCCCGGGTAGGCTCGGCTCGATCCAGCTCGAATTAAAATATATTTTATATTATAATACATATATAATATATACTATATTAAATAATATATATGTTATAAACCAAGTCGATCTCGAGCCGGATCGAGTAGAGCTTACTCGACTCGAGATTGGCTCGAAAAAAAATGGAGATTCTATTTATTTTCAAGCCAGTTTGAAAATGAATCGAAATCAGCTCGAAGTCGATTGAAATCAACTCAAGCCGGCTCGAAGTCGAACCCGATCAACTTCGATTCGATTTCGAGTTGATCAAAATGTGATCGATCAGATTTCGAGCCGGTATATATATGCTCGACTCGAAATCGGATCGATAAACGCCCTACGGGCCATGCAACATTGTTGGAATTGGAAAAGAGTTAAATAAAGATGTGTTACTTGTAATTTTATATGTTATTTAATGAATGATTACATTTCATTCAATCGAATTCAAATTAATTGCATAAAAAATCAGATTTTATTTTATAAAACTCAAGTTGACAGCTATTATGGAAGTGTGCGATTCGTAATATTTATGAAATAAAAATATATGATATATGAATAACTAATCTTGAGTGATTAATATATAAAATAGTTAATACAACGTGTTATATAAGTATGTCATTTTGTCAAATATTTTAGTCAAATATATCAATCCCTTAATTTATAATTCTCGTAAAACATTTATAAGCTATTTGGCTACTTGAGATATAACAACAACAATAAACTAAATTTTTATCTTACTAAGTAGGATCGATTATATAAATTTTTTATTTTTATTGTATTCTATTAAATATTTTTTTTTTTAACTTAAATATGTAAAATTATTTTACATAGTTTTTTATTATATTTTTTTAGCTTTCCTTCTCTTCTTTTAACATTGGTAAGATTTAATAATTTAATTTTTTTTACTAAAGCTATTATCAACCTACGATTTATATGTCTAAACCATCTAGCTGAACTTTCTCTAAGCTTATCTCAATTGAGACTACTTTAATTTTTCACGAATATATTTATTTTTTATTTTATTTTTTTGTGTATATCTGCCCATTCTGTGACACTAATCTTATTTCTGTATTTCTATTTTGTAAAATACCATTCAGTACTATATAATATTATCAGTCTTATGACTATTCTATAAAATAAAATATAAATAATATATTTTTTTTGTGAGCAAACTGATTAATAAACTGGTTAGCAGATTTGAATCACTATGCAAAATTTTAGATGCTGGTCAACTCAATTTTGATCCAAGAATGTGCATCTCAAATGTGTGAACATTTGTATAACTAATTACACTAATAAAGGACATATATGAAAAAAATATCAAAACCCTAATTTAAATTAGGAAATGAAATGCATTAGGTTCTCATTTCTCAAATTTGAGATATAGCCTGTATATTTCTTGTGCAAGAACTATAAGATATAATTATAGTTGATTTTTGATGAGGTGAAATGTTTTTGCTGAGGATCCTTGCTAAAAAACTTTTATAGAAGAAGCTTATCATCATTGAAGATCATAAATCGAGTCCAATAATTAAGTCATGGTTTTCTTACATCTTGAATGAAGAAGGAAAATAAAGAATTCTTTGAAGAATTGGTCCTTGAAGAGTGGTGCTCAACTTCATGGAGATTATTATTTTCGAAGGAGTTGTCCGCCCGTTATTGAATTAAACTTATTTTTCTAAAAAGCTAAGAAATTTCAAATAATTATGAAAAAGTGACTACACAGACCTACGAATAGTTGTGGAGTAAAAGTTAAATCAACCTATTACTAAATGATAAGGAGTGCCTGCAAGAATAGCGACAGCAAAGAATTTTGAATAGATGATGTTGAGAAATTATTATTCTTTTATCCAGTTATAAAATGGAAGTAGTACGAGGATCACTGTGGTTAAGTTAGTAATAAAAGAAGACTACGTTTGATTTAGTTGAGAAGTATTTATGAGATCTTTACTAAGAGTCGTAGTTAAGCGATATTAATTTGAAATAATTGTGAACTATTCTCCAAGTTTCATTGTTGCAACACTGAAGAAATAAAAGAATAAAAAAATATCTTGTAGTATTCGGTAAGTCATCAAAGAGACCGGCCCAATCCACAGTATACATAACTAATTGTTGAGCTTATGGCATATGGATTGCTCGACATCTCATATAAAGTACTGTAATTTTCTTATTATTAGTATGTAATCTTTACAAGCATGTTCTCTATAATTTTATTTCTACATATTATTTTATTTTATTTATTGAGCAGAATATGGCTAACAAAGTTTATAGTACTCTTATTTGGATAATATTTTTTTATTAAATTATATATGTTACTTTTAAAGAAGAGATTTTTACTCGTTTAAATTATAAAATTGAATATTTATATATGTCATTATATATTTTAAATTTATAATTACAAATTATATTATTTTTATCAAATTGTCAAAATTTTTGAAAATCAAACTAATTTAATAATAATGTAGATTGTAATTATGCTTTTAAGTGAGATATATATAGTTATCTAATTTTTGAGTAAAATTAGTGTAATTTTTTATATATATATATATATTCTCATTAAATAATGAAAATTTTCCATCTGGCGCACTGCTATTAGTCATCAGTGGGCCCCAATCGTCTAGTTTCGGCCGCATCCACCTCGAGACAAGCTGGTGGGCAGGAGATATTGCGTAATCTCGAAGATACGCAGCTAGCGGCCTCGCCGAAGTCGCGCACACATGGATCGGGCCCACTGTAATTGCTCTGAACGCCAATACCATCTCACCACGTGGCCGATTTTCTTTCCCCTCGCCAGCCGCAAAATTGATCTCCGAATCCCCCTCAGCGAAAAGTAGTGGTCCAGATCTCTCCAGGCCTACTGGAGGGGGAGAGAGTTAGGGCAGAGATGAAGGTGGAAACGGGAGAGAGAAGGCGAGAATGAGAGAATGAGGGATCTGGTGTTAGGCATGCCGACCAGAAAGCTCCCTTCGCCGGCCATTATCGCCCCGATGAATCTCCCTGTCTATAAACCAATGGAGGACAGAGGGGAAATTGATCTTGGAGTTGCTTCAGCTGCTGATGTGACGCGGAGGCGGCCGAGCGAAGCGGGGATTCGCGGGATGTGCAGGCGCATCGGGCCGCCTGAGTTTCGTTCCGGTTTCTAGGGTTTCCCTGGTGAGTGGTCGAAGCGCTTATCTCGTAGGGTTTCCCCCCTTCTCTTCTCTGTTCTTGCTTGTGTGTACTGTCTCTCCCTGGAGAGGAAGAGCATCTAGTCGGAGACTTGCAGGAAGAGTTCATTCGCCTCTGCTTTTTATTTGAGTCCGGATTGATTTGAGGACCGTCTGCATCAGGCCTGCGAAACTTACATTTGGGAGTCGGCTATGGGAACGAGTCCTGTGAGGGAACTGACGAAGGTAAGTAATTACTTTGAAAAGGCGATTGAATCTGGATGTTCGTCCTTGTGATTAGTTCTGTTTAGTTATTTAACCGGAATGTGCAGACAAGGAAGCCCTACACCATCACGAAGCAACGAGAAAAGTGGACGGATGAGGAGCATGACAGGTTCTTGGAAGCTCTCAGGCTGTATGGAAGGGCATGGCAGCGTATACAAGGTGTTGATCCTCCTCATGGCCTGTTGACTTTTAGAGAGCATTTGGTTCAATGTTATTGTGATGCTATTGATTATTTGGTTTGATGACAAGTTTAGATATTGTCATAAAAATTTATAAAATTTCATTCTATAATGAGTTCTAGATATCACTCAAAATTGAGTGACATCTAGATGTCACACTAAATGTAATGGAAGGATGCGAGAATGGATTTATTTTTTGTTCTCTCTTAATATAATGACAACGAACCAAACAAACAACAATTAGAGATATTATAAACATTTGAATAATATTGACATCTAAATTACGCAAATCTTGATAACATTGAACCAAGTGCCCTTTAGTTTAAGGATTCTGAATATTAATGTATTTTCTTGTTGCCTCTGTTAATTTTCTAGTGTCAAGTGTTGACTTAGAATGAGGATGATATTTGTGTATGAAATGAATTCATGTAGGATTATAAAATTTTTTAATCAAGGTGATTCTACTAGTGTAAGAAAAATGAAGCTATTCTGGAGTCATAGCTTACAAGCTTAAGCTTTTATTTCAGTTACGTTAGGATATGTTTAACATGATATCTTAGAAAGAACTATGGCACACTTATCCAATGCTACAAAGCCTAATATATTATTTGTAAGAGGTCATGCTAGAAATATGAAGTTGTTCACAGTCATAGTTTACAAGTTTAAGCTTTTAGCTCAATTTATTACCAGAAATTTACACAAAGGACTATAGATACCTATAAATGTTTACATCGCGTTTTGATACTAGAGTTTTAACAAGTTAAGCTTGAGATAGTACTTTCCATTTTCCTATCCCTCAACTCCCGGAGAACTTCTAGAACTTGGTTGTTAGTTGCAATCATGTGGTCCATAGTTCATGTCATGCCCCCATACCCCATAATTGTTATTCAGGATTTCAATAACATAACGATTAGACGAGGTGATTTTTATTGTTTACATAACTTTTGGAAAGATATCCAGATAATATAATCATTTCAAATAATTAATCTTAGCTCTCATTACCAAAATATCTAATCAAATAAAAGATACATCCATAAATTATAGTCCATCATACAAATCTTAGATTTATAAACTAACATTCCAAAGAATTAACTCCAAATAAAACAACTATTCAATGTCTGACATAAAATTAAAATATAAAAAGAAAACCAAATATCAACTATAACTTTAAAACTACATGAAACTTCTGAATGCTCTTGATCTCCAGTCAATCTACAAAATCTTGAGAGGAGTGAGTTCCCAACTTAATAAGAATTAAGATCATTGACTCACCGCTAATAGGCAACATATTCAAAAATATATGTTAAATAATATATAACACATGTATAAGTATATAAATATAAAATATCATTCTCTATTATTTCCCTTTGCTCTCTGTGAGGGAGATTAGAATTTCTTATTTCTTGTCTTTGTTTCCGTCAGAAAATTTGCTTTCTTTCATAGTTTTTCTTTATTAGAAAGACCTATTTTCTAGTTAACTTTGTCGGAAGGAGTTCATCTTCTTTACTCTGTAAGGAAGCTTTACTCTTCTCAGATTTGTTTGACATGTCAAAAAAAATTTTATCTTAACTTTACTTTATCTATTTCATAGTAAAGGTTAAAATCAAAAGTATGATAACATGAATCATATAGCATATGATATAGTCACATTATAATACATAGAGCATAGTATGTAACATACTACATAAATCATGATCCATATCATAAGTACAGAACGTCAAATTTTATATGTAAATAGATATGTTCCTACTTCAGATATACTGCAAACTTTTCAAATGTAGAATCTTTCTGCACCTCACTGTAGAGTTTCACCTTCTCTCAGATAAAAACTTAATATTAATTCTATTCTTACTTTCTAAAGAAAATGCTAAAGACAACTAAACATTTCTAAACCCAAAATTTAAATTATATCTATCATATATAATTTTGTTTCTAACACAATTAAAGCATTAATTTCTACATAGTTTGTACAATTTGCAATAAAATTCTATGACAAGAATTGTCAACTCGGAATAAAAGAAACGATAATATTTAGGCAAAAAGATGAAAAACTTATTGTGAAACTCAAATTGTTTCTCTGAGTAAATCTTGCCGAGAACAACAACGATCCACAAATCTTCCAACAAAATTCAGGTTTCAATTCGTTGTCATGGCCTTCTTGCTTGTGCTCGAAAGAGAAGAAGTAAAAATAGAGAGAGAGGGGGGGGAGAGAGAGAGAGAGGAGAGAGGGATGGGACTGGCAGCATGCGTGGGTAGGGTAGAGAGCGAGAGAGACTTAGGTTTTTTTTAACACACACATATACAGATAATTATGTATTAATAAATAATTCTTTAATTAATAAATAATATAATCTATAATTTAACTTAGCATCCTTTATTTTAGCCATAATCTTCTATGACTGAAAGATCAATTCAAAATTTACCTTAATTAATAAATTATTACTTTTAAATTTTATTTATTTTAAGGACATTATAGTTCGTTTATAAAGAATGCAGAAGTTCTTGAAGTACACAAGTGCTACAACCAGATTTAGCGTATGGAAACGGACCTGAAGCATTGTTTATCTTTCTTATCTGATGGATTATAGAAGATTTTTGAAAAGCAGGTTATTATCTGACGTTTAAGATAATAGAAAAGCCTTTTTCACTTAAATGCAAAAAAAGGATTATTTAATTCACATAATAATTTTGTTGAAATCTATTTTGTAGTTTCTGTTTTTTAAATAATGAAATTTTGGGGAGAATATACAGTTAAAGGTTGAATTATTTATGAAGTCTGAAAATTTGAAGTAGAAACTGCAAATAAGTATATAACAGTCAGCAAAGAGCAGGAGATGCAGTGTCTGTTGAGGCTTATAGCTTTTTTTTTCCTTTTGTTTTCTTTTCTTCTTCTCTTCTTAATTTTGGAAACTGGGTATTAATGAAATTGTCCTTCTTGATTGATTAATCACCATATTAAGTTGCATGCTGTTTATTAGTAAGATCACTTAATATAATTTGGTTCTTTTGATCCATTTATCGGATATTTTGCCTTTTTTCTCTTCAGTATTTTCTTTTCTTCTCTTCTTCTCTTCTAAATTTTGGAAACTGGGTATTAATGAAATTGTCCTTCTTGATTTAATCGCCATATTAAGGTGCATGCTGTTTATTAGTAAGATCACTTAATATAATTTGGTTCTTTTGATCCATTTATCGGATATTGTCTTTTTTCTCTTCAGTACTCCCTCGTAAGTATCTTTCTGTACATACAAAATTATTCTTATTTACTTGTTCAGCTTACATCTTACTACATTTCAGAGCACATTGGTACTAAGACTGCTGTTCAGATAAGAAGTCATGCACAGAAGTTTTTCTTGAAGGTATATTTTTTGTTTTTTACTCGATATGTGGCCTTATTTTCAATATTTTGTTTTAACCATTGTTTCACCAACACGGGTTGCTTAAAAAAATAAAAATAAAAATAAAAACAACACTGGTTGCTTAAATTAAAATATCTAAATGAACCATGAATTCAGGAGAACTGCGTACTCATCTTTACAGTTTGTGATTTGGGGGATTGGCATACCTAATGTCTGAAACGCGCCAATTTGCGTGTTGGACATCTATGATGTTGTATCCGGTGGAAAGTTTTTCCTTCACGACTGTTCTGATCACTGATGAATAATTTTGCATAGCTTGGTCGGAATAAACCTGTTGATAATGGCGCTAATGTTTTGATCTAATTGTTTATAGTTGCATAAATCGCATAAATTACTAATATGAAATCATTTAAAAGCAACGCCCTCCTATATATATATATTTGAGTAGATGGGGAGGAAAGGCCTTTGAAATCATGCTCTATTGCTTGTATAAGATTTACATACACAAGAAATATACATTCAAATTCGCTGTGTAGATCAATTAACAACGTAAACCATAGTTTCTTTGCAACACCAGGGCAAACTTGAAGCAAAACAATTCTGATAATTTGATTCATTTTCCTTCTGTATTATGCTTTTATTTAATCTTTTGAGTTTTTGAACGAAAGAAAATAATGCGACATTGGTTATACAGTTGGAGAAAGGGGTTGGAGGCATACCTCCTGGGCATCCTCATGACATAGAAATTCCTCCTCCTAGACCTAAAAGGAAACCATACAGTACCTATCCTCAAGCTGCCAAAGCAGCATCGCAAAGTCTGTGTGGAGAGCCAAAGGTGAGCTTGTAAAAGTCTACAGTTTTCTTTACCCTTACACCGATGAACTCATGCTGGAGACTAAAATTTATACCAAAATTCTTGTTTTATTCTTATCAGAGGACTGCAACATTAGCAGCGCAAGAAAACAATAATCAGGCATTTGGAGATGGTGATTCTTCTGCTTCTGTGTATTTTAGAAACAGTAGCCTTTCAGACCCTTCCTCGGAACCACTGCCATTTTTACATGAGTTAAAAGAAAATAGCACTAGATTTACTACTGAGTTGAAGAAAAATCATGCAAATTTGCATATTGAGCTCACCCCTGAAGGTAGGTGGCAAGCTTTAAGGCAGGTAGAGAAACCATGTACAAAGAAAAATCTAGATGATAATACCGTCTTTCAATTTAAAGGTACAAAAAGTTGCAGTGAAGCTATCTCGGCAGCTGTCACTGCCCAACTCGAAACAAATGCTGATCTTAACCTCTCCCTAGATTCTACAAGATCAGCCACACATAGGCCAAAAAATTCAGCCATGTCTTCCATACACCAGTCAGTCCCTTTGACCTCACTACACAATCTATCCCATGAAGATGACAATGCCTATAGTGCTCTCCTCAGTTTAACCAATTCCTTTCCAAGTCTCCTTGTGTCCGCCTTGTCGCACAACCCTGCAGTTCATGCGGCAGCGAGCATTGCCGCTTCATTACTGTCACCTGCTTATATGGTCAACACGGCGCCTGAGAGACAATCAAGCGCATCTTCCGGCATATCAGCCATCGTAACAGCCACGGTTGCTGCCGCTTCTGCTTGGTGGAGAGTTCATGGGCTGCTGCAATCTCCTTTGCCACCTAACCATGCTTTTACCCCGCAGACCCAAATTCATGAAGAAAATATAGACATCAAAGAAACTGCCAGCCAGAATCATAAGCAGAAATCCAAACGAGTTAACTACCAGGAACAGCACGATACAAACCGATTAATGCAATGCTGTTCTGCCCTGATAGAGCCATCTCAATCACCAGACAGCTGCGAAAGCACGGAAACTGAAAGGCCTTCAAAAGCACCCAACCACAATCTTCCGGCAGCTTGTGGAGCACATGATGTTGATCGGAACCCAATGAAGAAGAAGCATGATCCTTCTTCCTGTGATTCCAACACATCTCCTAGCAGTGAAGTAGAGAAAGATGCTGCTTTGAACAAGGAGAAACCCAAAGGAACCAATGAGCTTAGGAATCTTAAACAGGTTGCCATCTACCAATGTAACTCAAAGTTTCTTGGCATTATAGGACTGTTAATGATCATGTACTCTATTTAATTTATTTTCTACCTTCTGTCAGGGTTCATCTGCCTTCGAGGCACTTTTTTCAAGAGAGATTCTTCCCCAGAATTTTCCACCGCTGAATTTGGATGACAAACTAGCTTCGGATTCAGGAAAAGAGGAAGCCATTGGGCTGCAGATAGACCTCAACAGGAAACTATTCGCTGCAACTACTTGCCATAATAACGAGGAAAAAGCGTGCAACAGCAGCCATGGATCCAGAGTTGCGGTATACAAGAGGCACCTGGTGGATGACGAACGAAATAATAACATTGACCAAGAGGAGAGCAGCAAAAAGAGAGCTTGCCTAGGAGCTGAATTATGAACACTTTTTTCAGTTGTAAGGTTTGAAACTACAACATTTTCAGAAGTCAATAAAACTAAATAAGCAAGTTGACGTAGTTGCTATTGGATTTAATTTTAAAGCTTAATAAATCATGGATCATTCCCGTTGTTAAGGGCTTGATGTATTTGATTCTGATGCTTTTGTTAGACGGTAAGATGACTTAGTGCATGGAGTTTGGTGTTCATGAATAAACTTGTGTAGTAGCTTAGCATCAGTACACTGACAGAGATCATTGATTTTGGCTTGCCAATTAAGCTGCTTTGCTTGATTTGTCTTGTATCATAACATGTTTGTATGGTCCAAGTTATTTGTCTATTCGAACCTGGGCCATGAGGCACTAAGATGAAGTTTTGGAGATCTTATATTTGTTTCAAGGAAGAATTAGATCTAGGGCATGATTTTTTTGAATAACCACCACCTCTCTCCTATCTCTCTCCATTTCATTTGTTCTTCATTAGAAATCATTATATTCAGTCATTGTATTAGACACGATGTTTAGCTACTTATAACTGCACAATGTATGCAGAAGTGAGACCCACAAGAAGGCGAAAAGAAGCTGGACACATTACCTCGCCGTTTCTTTATGTAGTTACTTTTTTTGGTATGGGCATTTTTTTTGTTGCGTAAGGAAATTGTTTTAGTTATGTTAGGCCTTTTTTGAGATATGAAAGACATTCAATTATGTAAAGTTTTTTTTTTAGCTACGTAGAAATATTTTTTTGTGACGTAGCTACAACTTACCCAGCCTATGTTAGAAATGTCGTGTGTAGTTGTGAAAATAGTCATACTTAGCTGAAAATATAGCCATGTTAAGAAACAGTGAGTTAATGCATCATTTCTTTTTCCGCCTACTTTTGGGTCCCATTTCCACACATGGCATGATCATAGGTTTTCAAACATCTTGTTACTTTGCTTGAACGTAATAATTTGTTCGTTGTATGATACTTATTTTTTATTTTGTTTCTTGATGATTATTATTTATGAAGGTGGTTTTACGTTTGAGTGCTCATTTGATATCTAGTTTCCTTGTTCCGAACAACTTTTGTATATCTAAATCAGCCTTACACAACTCCCACCAGTTTATGTTACATCATCAGCTAAGTATAATTCTTTGTACATGGAAACTAAACATGAATTTGTTTCTCTTGTTAGGGCTTGCAAAATAATTCTGTTCCTAACCATTAACCAAGCTTTCCTGCACTCCAGTGAACTCTGCTACACTTGCATAATTTAAATTAGGGTAAATATTATTTAGGTTGCGGTAATATTATGTAAGTCTATAGTTTTTGGGTATTAATTTTAGAAATGGTACAATATATTATCTCTTCAATTAGTGAATAAAATTAATATCTAAAAGTTTTATAATCTTTAAGATCTGTTTGTTTGTAAGATTAAATTTAATAAAATTAAAATTAGATTTAAATAGAATTTTTTTATTAAAAATTGTGAATGATGTGAAATAAAGTCAGTTATTATATTAAAATATACGGGGGATGTGATATAAAGTTAATTATTATGTTGGGATGTGTGAGGAATGTGTTATAAGTTATTATTTTAGTAATATCTGTAAGATGTGAAATAAAATTAATTTTTAATATTAAATTTTATGTGTGATGTGATATGATAGGTTAAAATTAATTTATGTTATTATGTTGGGATGTGTGAGGGATATGATATAAGTTAATTATTATTTTTAATAATGTGTAGGATGTGAAATAAAGTTAATTTTTAATATTAAATTTTATATGTGATGTGATATGTCATGTTAAAATTAAATTAGGTTAATTTGTAACTTGAATACAAATGGGGCCTTAAGGGATAGTTGTGATATGCAGTATTGCGACCATCGCAGGATGCTTCCGCGTCGAGCAACGATAGCTGTTGTAGAACCCTTCTGCGATCGTATCAACCGTCGCAGATACCATCTGCGACGATGGTATCTGCGATAGTGTTAGCGACGGCTGTGTGCCGTCGCAAATTATTTTTGCGACGGTTTTCAATGGTTCTGTGACGGAATTTGCTGTCGCAGCTTCGCATTTTTTTGTAGTGATTGTTTTTTTAAAGTCCTTTATTTGCATTTTGTCTTTAAATTATTTTCTTTGATGTGGATATAAATATTTCATCAGTTCCTTTTTTAACAAATTTCGGCAGTTCTTTGTCAGCATTTTTGGAATTTATTTTTAAACTATTTTTTTTTTTAAATTTTAAATGAGAAAATTCCTTTCAATCTCTATTTCATTTTTTACTCGCTGAGTTTACCAAATTATTGTTGTTATATTGGTGGCATCGTTCAGCTATTGCACGTGGTAATGCACAGCTCCTGTGTGTGGCTGCACTGCCCTGGTGCATGGATGCGTGACACTCGTGTAGGGGCTTGCGAGAAGGGCAGTCCAGCCCTTCGGGTGAGGGCTGGGTTGTGCAGCTATGTGACTGTCGCATGAGTCTTTCCTACTGCACGCAATGGTTTATCTTATTGTGCATGCGAATGTTGAATTGCTATGCAGCCCTTGTCCATGGTTGCCCGTGATGTGTGTCGGCAATTTTTGCATTGCTAGGTACACCGTTCATTGACATTGAAAAAAAAATTGGTAAATGATAAGTTTGTATTTTTTGATTTAATTTTTATAACAAGAACCTAAAATATGATATTATTGTTACTTCCTCCCTAGAAATATAAGAAACTTGGATATGTAAATATAAGAAAAAAAATCCTAAAGTCATTTTTTTATTAGTCCTAAAGTCAATCTTAAATATAACAAAACTAGTGTAGAAAAATACCGATACAGTTTTAATACAATATAGAATTGGAACTAGATTTAAATTAGATCTGAATTTTTCAATTTGGTTCGTGTGGAATTCAATTCGTTTCTAATTTTGAAATATATGAAATATAATCTTTATTGTTTTTTATTAATAATAATTAATTTTTTTTAAAAAAATTATTTTATATTTAATATAAATTTTATTTTACATGTAATATAATTTTAATATTAAAATTATTTGTATTTCATAAATTAATATATTTTTCACTTAAAAATAATCCTTAACGAATCTATGAAAACCTCACACAGACTTTTATTATCGAAATCTAATTTTAAATGCATTATTTTGAACGAATCAACAAACAGTAAAAGCTGACAAACTCTGTTTTAAATCTTTACATCAACAAAATAATTAGTTTGAGGACACAAAATTTTATTGAAAAACTCAAAATCCAACCCTGGCGCGCAATGCCACCGATCTCCGGCGTCGAGGATCCTTTTTCAAAATAAAAAAATAGAGGTAATTATTTTAAATATTTAGCAACAAAATTAATAATATTAAATTTAATATTAGGCAAATAATTTTGTAAAATTACAAATTCTATCAGAAAATTATAATTTTAGCATTAAAATAATTTTTTAAAATTTATTTACAATTTTAAATATACATACACTATATATTTTAAGATATATGATAATGTAATAATATTTACATATCATATTATATATCTTTTAAAATAAAAAAAATTTAAAATATTAATTATATCTTATTATGCATATTAAAATATAAATTATATTAAATAAATTTAAAAATATTTTATTTAGATATTAAAATAATAATTTTGTGGTATAATTTATAATTTTAATATTAAAAATTTAGTTATTAAATATGTAAATAGATAGTTGTTAGTGGGTGAATGTAAAAAAGAAATAATGCTTAAAAAAAGCACCCGTTCGACATGCGCCGGCTCGCTCGCGCACACCCAGGCCTCGGCTTCCCCCTCCCTCGTCTCCGAAACCCGTTCCCCTCACCGCCTCCCAACGCCTCCTCTCCTCCTCTCGACGCCACCTCTCCTCCTCCCCAAGTACGGATTCTCCCTTCCCCCATCTCAAAATTGTCTCCTTTCTCCCTCCCAAATGGCCTCTTTCCCTTCTCCTCCCTTCTCTCCATGGCTCCCATCTCTCTCTCCCTCCTCATCGCTCATCTCACAGCTGCCGTCGCCGGCGGCGACTCCTTCTTCGCAAACCGATGCGGAGAGCGGTGCGGCGGCCTCACGCTTCCCTACCCATTTTACCTCAACTCCTCCTGCGGTGCCCCCGTCGACGCCTTCCGCCTCTCCTGCACCCAAACCCAGAGTTCTAACTCCTCCCTTTACCTAACCTTAGGCCCCATAGACCTCCGCATCATCTCATTCCTCTCTTCCGGTGCCCTCCTCCTCGATTACTCGTCCAATTCCTCCATCGACCGCTCTCCCTGCGACCGCTGGTACGGTGATCTCAACGGTTCCGCCGCAATCCTCGACCACAGCGCGTTTTTCTCCATCACCGTTGACAACGTGCTCCGTCTCTACGACTGCGAAGACTCGTCCGTTTGCAAATCCGGGTGTGAGCGGTTGGTTGGGACGGTCGCCGGGTGCGATGGCGGCAGGGAACTCCAGGGCTGCTGCTATCCGCTCTCGGACGGGAGCGTGTGGAGTTCCGGCGAGGGGTTCTCGGTCTTTGCGGAGTATGGCTGCCGGGGGTTCTCTAGTTGGGTGGCGCCTCCGCTTTCTGGCGCGGTGGCGCGACGGGGGATTGAGGTAGAGTGGGCTGTGCCCACAAGGTACTCTGAGGCGGCGGCGTGCGCAAATGGGGCGGTGGCGTTCAACGCGACGGCGGTTAAAGCTGGAGTTAGGTGTGCCTGCAGGCCGGGTCTCGTCGGAGATGGGTTTGCACTGGGCATTGGTTGCATCAAAGGTTAATTGCTAAGCTTTCTTTTCTTCTTGGAGATCCAAATCTGAGGTGTATACAAATCTCATTTTTCTGTCTTTCTGTCAATGTACTTAGCATGACTAAGTTTTTTTTTTTTTAAATAACTATGAAAGCTTTTTATAGGGCCCTTTTTGTAAAATTATTCGAGTTGAGCAGCTTAACTTTAAGTTGTCTCTCAAGTAGTTGGTTAACTTGATCTGCTCAAAGCTCAAGCAAGTTAAGCTGCCTCTCATATAGCTTAAAGTTAAGCTGCTTAACTTACAATTTAAATAACCCAAGTAACTTAGGTTTCATTTAGCTTAGCTCTTTGCCCTATTTTACAGCTAAAAGCTATGTTTGATAAAAACATTTTTGAAAAACCTTCAACTTAAAAAGCTAAAAAATAGCTGTAGCAGAAAGCTAAAAGAAGAAACATTTTCAGAAAGTTGATTTCAATAATTTAAGACATTTATCCTCATGCATTCTATATAATGTAGTAGTAATAAATAGTTATATTAATAATAATTATTGTTGTTACATACTTTTTGTAATATATTATTAAAATAATTATAACCTAATTATTATATATATTTTATAAGGATTGTTATATATAGTTATTAATTATTTTATATTTACTTTTAATTAATATTTTGTATAATGAAAATTTAAAACTATTATTCTAAAATTTTGATAATATATATAATTAAAAAATTAGAGTTATAATAATTATATTAAAACTATATATAAATAATTATATATATACAACAACAACGACAACCAAGCCTTAATCCCACTAGGTGGGGTCGGCTACATGAATCATTTGTTTCTATTGCGCTCTATCAAATAATTATATATATAATCAAATTAATTATGAATATATATATAATAAAATATATTGACAAAATATATATAATTATTTATTAATATTATATATAATTAAAATAGCTATATGTATGTTCAATCTAGTAAAAAGTATTAATTAGCTATACAGTACAATAATTTATGTCAAATAGTTTTGCTTTTGACAACAGATTTCAATAGTATTTTATTAAACAGAAAAAATGATTTTATAAAATTGCATTTGTTTATACAACTATATGGCGCAACACTTTTTTATACAACACAATAATGCCAAACAGTGCCTTAAGCAGGTTAAAGTATTTAAATTTTATGGTTTGAGTATTTGGTTGTAAATATAAAGTATTTAAATTTTATGATTTGAGTGTTTGGCTGTAAATAGGACTTAGTTTAACTTACTAACATGCAAAAACTGTTTAGATACATTTCAAAAAGAAAATTGTTTAGATACCAAAATAACTTAAGCAGCTTAGCTTGAAAGTTAAGCTGCTTAAAACTTTATGCTGCTTGAAATTTTGAAGGAACTTAAAATTCAAGCCACCTTTCCTATGGCTTGTATTTTTAGAAGCTTAAAAGGTTTTTAAGTAGCTTGGAAATTTTAACGTGCTTAATGCCTAAAATCTGTTTGGATGTTTTTCTTGTCCAAGCAGCTTAAGCTGCTTCAAAATGGTTGGTAAACGCACTGTTGGCTTAGTTGTTTGGCAAATATTTAACATGTACTAGAACTTTAATGTCTGTCATTTATCTTAAATATATGGTTAAAAAGAAGACGTATGCTGAAATGATTATTTCTTTCAAAGTGAATAAGTTTTTGTTAGAGGGTATGCAAGAATAGGATATTGTTCTTGGACCATAACCTAAAAGTTTAAGTATTTTGAGCTGTTGACTATTAATGAAAATAGAAGGTCGCTCATAGAAGAAAAGAATGGTGTTATAATTTTGTAATTGACACAACTTGTTTATCTTGTTGCTTTCATTTTGTGTCCTAAATCTAGTTGACAGATGAATTATCTTGAGTGAGGCATGTTTGAATTAGCACTGATGCAAGTTAACTGTTTACTCTTTTTGCACCTTTTTTCTATGTTGTCTAAAATCTCTCCTTTGTCTTTTCCTTGCCATGATATCACCTTTGTGGATGATGATAAAGTTTTTTCCTCATTGTGGTGATCATGTAAATGAACAATCAGTGGTACTAAATGAAATAGTACAAATTTATATACATAGTTCGCTCGTTCACTTAGATTTATTTGTTTTATAGCTTGCATTGATGATGAACATGTTAAAAGTGGCGATTGCTGTAAGGGAAGGCTCTGCAAAAGTAGAGTTGCTCTTCTAACTGGTATGTACTAATAGTGATGCTTTTTTTTTTCTATTGAGCACTTGAGCTATCTTTGGGACTAATTGTATAGAATTTATGATATCTAAATGCATGTTAACAAATCTTGCTATATCGAAAAAAACCCATAAAGCTATGCTTCCAATTTTTTATTTGATTTGCCAATTGTCATTGATTTATGGAGATTTAGTTATCTTCTTTTTCTTATATTGTGTCATGTCCCTTGTCACCATAGTCTAGATTAAAATGCCAAAACATAAATGGATTATTGATGACTCAATAGTGACCACTAAGTATGTAACCAAATAATAAATATGACTTTTCAAGGAAAGTCTTATACCTAGCCTTGCGTGTTTTTATTTTACTGCTCGCACTTCAACTCGGTTTACTTGCTTTTATTATTGCTAATTATTTCTTTTATCCTCTGTACTCAATATTCAACAGACAACATAAGCTATATCGAATTTTGGTCTCACTCTCTCCCCTAAGTGGTAGCATTGCACCCAGAAAATCATTAGATAGATGAGTGTGAAACCTCCGCAAACTAAATAGATAAATTTAATTTAACATGTTAATAACAATATTCTAAATACATAAGAATAGTGACATTGGATTGTATGGAATGTGACTTCCCTTCATTACGAGCATGCAATGTATAAAAACATTCTTTGGTTAAAGATCTTATTTATGGGCCAAATTTCTCAATGCATCATAGGCATTCATTTTCATTGGATGATTTGATGTTAAACGGTTATAAGTTTAATAATTTGATTTGAATATCGGACAACTTGATCCAAGGAACAAAGTTCCTATTAATTATTGAACAGATGATTTAATCATTAAAGACAACGAAGGTAAGGTGATCGTAAAACCTGAATATACCAAATGTGATGTCAAATTTTATTATGAATGTTTAATGTTGTGATTATACTAAGGAAAAATTTAGATTCATGGTTTTAATTGTGTTATGCGTAGTCGACCCCACCTAGTGGAATAATGGCTTGTTTGTTGTTGGGTTTAATTGTGTTGAGCATAAAAAGTCGTATTGTTCCTTACAATACATGAAAATATTTGAGATTATTGTGATTTCTTTTTTTGTATATTATATGAGAAACATGATTATGAGAATAGTATAATTATTATAATGAGAAAGAAAGAGCATATGTTTGAGAACGAAATGTAAAAAAGGAAAACATGTTGAGAAATGATAAGAAATAAAGTAAATGAAAGGAGAAGGAAGCGGATCTCTTTTGTGATCATGCCTCGCGCGTACTATATGGATCTAATCTGTTGTTATGCAAAGGTGGCCAGTGGGCGATCCCAGTTGAGTTGACCTCTAATGGTGACTTCATTTGTCCAGTTGAGATGAGGTGCCTTATATGAATCTATGTCTCAATGTCTAGCAATACTTTCAAGTTATCCCACTTGAGACATCCTCTGGTGGCGACTACTAACATTTTGATGATAAGAAAAAGCTTATGGTCCAACTGAGAAACTCAAGGCCCTATATGAGAAAGAAAATAAGCAAAGAATATTGTTATGTTGTTAAAGCATGATAATATTATACAGTTGTTCTAATTCATTCACATGAATGTCATGATGCCAAGTTTAGTGTATTATTGCTTGTTTCAATGTGAAATTGGATTTGCCTACTGAGTCTATGATGGGCTCACACATTATTTTTTAGGTGCAACATGACCACACGATGGGATGGGATTTGCTTTATGTTATGGTGGGGATGGGATTTGCCAGATTCACATTATATTTTAGGTACATCACGAGCACACAATGGGGGTGGAAAGTGAGAGAAGGCTTTACGTTACGTTGTAATGATTGATAACTTGGTAGTATGTGAACATGAGAATTGGATGTAGTAGTTATATTGTATTTCTTATTTTAATAAGGTTTTGAGAAAGAAAAGAAAAGAAATTTTTTATTAGGTCTCTACTCACATTCTCAACTTATCGTGGAGCATGAATATAATTAGGTCACTCTTGATTGTCGAAATTTTCACTGCTCGTGCCTTATTAGGGCAACAGAGGCTTGAAAATGAGGTTCCTAAACTCTTTCGGGGATTTCTTAATCTAGTCTCTTGTGATTGTGGTATATTGTACTTCCCATTAAGGTTTTTATGTTAATCAATTGAGTATTAGTGGATGGGATTTGATGTGATCACGTGCATTTAAGTTGATTTTGTTATTGCAAAATACTGTGGCTTGGTTGAAGCATATAGTCAGAACTGGATGGTACCAGTCCGTCCAGAGAAAGTTCAACTTTCTGGCTGGCTCCTCAGACATCACAACCTCTGAGCTAACTTTCTGCATGGAAATTTGTTCTTTTGCATGATGGAGTAATCGATTTACTTGTTGATGCCTCATAAATCCTATCTTTTCCTTCCAGCTTTTTATTTCTGAATACATCTGCTTGCAGTATCAATATTGCAGATTCTCATAAGCTTCATAAATTAATTCTTTGTTTTCTAAAGTAGGTGTCATCATTTCGGCAACATTTTTTCTTGGCTCATTGGCAATTTGTTTCCTTGTAAAGAGGCCCTTTTTAAGAAACACATTTGATCTTGACCCAGTCTGTCTTCCAAAGATCCTCGGAAAAACATTGAGAACTCGGTTATTCACATACCAGGAGCTCAATGATGCCACAAAAGAATTTGACCAAGAACAGAAACTCTTCAACTTATTCGATGGAGCTATTCTCATGGGAGTGATTGATGATGGTTCTCGTGTTGCTGTGCAGAAAGTAAACTGCAAGACACCGCGAAACCTCCAGCATGTTGTGGAGATGGTTGATATTCTCTCCCAGCTCACACACAAAAACATTGCAAGGATAATTGGATGCTGCATCAGCTCAAGCCACACACTACTGGTGGTGCATGAATTTTTCTCTAATGGAACATTAGAAGAACACCTCCAGCAATGTCGAGGAAATGGACTGGGCTGGTACCACAGAGTAAACATTGCCACTGAGGTTGCAAGTGCCTTCGCTTTCCTTCAAAGCGAGATCTCAACAACCATCAACCTCGATGACTTGAAGACGAATGAAATTTTCATTGGTGCAGATTATTCAATCAAAATTGCTAGTTTCACCTTTCTGAGCTCCAAAATAGACAAGGGATCCTGCTCCTATGCTGTTTCTCATGAATCTCGAGTTATCAACAACTTTGGTCTCATATTGTTAGAGCTAGTCACAGGCTCGAGAAATGAAAGTCTTTTGGAGCTGACATTGTTAAAGATAAAGGAAAGAAGGTTCGATGAGATTGTGGACCCTTACCTTCGGTTCGCTGAGCAGATGTCAACACAATGCAAGCAAATTGAAAGGGTGGCCGGATTTGCAGTACAATGTTTGGGAAGTTTTGTGGATGAGAGCGTCTCTATGGTCAGAATTGCTAAAGATTTTATTCAGGTTACTGAGGTGGGATGTGGGAAGGAGCCTTCACTGGAGGTAACATTTTCAAACTCTAGCCTTCTTCAGATGGTTTCTATGTCACCTGACTGCATTCATGTGCCTTGAAAAGCTTATCTTGAAAACTGTTTGTTTTATTATCTTCGACAATGCGGGAAATAGGAAAGTCACATCATTGTTTTGGGAGCTTCAAAGCAGTATTTTATGGAAAATTAGTGCTATCACACAATCTACTTTCTGTAGGAGCAATCACAATCTTTTTTGAGTTTTATCATCCATATAGTGGATGTGGGGATTATGTAGATGTCAAGAACTTAATACCTAATTTTATATTATCTTGTAATTTTCATGTTTAAGCCTGTGTCAAAAGAACTCACTAATATATTGTTTTGGCCATCTTAGTCATTGTGCTGTATCATAAGTGTCAACTTGAGAGTTAAGTTTGATTGGAGGAAAAAAAGATAGTGTAGCAAATTTTTGTGGTTTTTTTTTTAATGACATATGTGATGGAAAATAAAGTGAGTTAGCTAATTGTATTGTATTTGAAATAAAGTTCAATGATTTATTGAGAAATGTGTAAGATATGAAATAAAGTAGTTGTATAATGTTTGTGTTTGTGTATAATGAGATAAATTTTTTTTAATTACAATAAAATTTTAGCCATGGAATTTTTTCCATGGCTTTTTTAGCCTTTACCAAAAGCAACCTTAACTCAGATTAAACTAGTTGGAAACTTGAAGATGGCCAAAGTCTATAGGATGAGAATAGAAGTTGGTCATTTGTCTTCATGTGTTGTAGCTTGATGTTGCCTTTCTCTACTACTTTGATAAAGTGGTATTAAATGTTCTCTTATAATTTACTGGTTATTGCTTTTCGCAGTAGTTATTTTATAATCTCCACAGAAATTAACTATCGCTTCATCTTGCTGTTCTTGAATGCCTTCTAGATTCTTCTTAACCATATTGGTTATGACATTGTCTTTGCTACCGCTACATATTCTGCTTTTGCTATTGATAATGCTATAATATTCTTCTTATTGAGCCATGAGCAAACTCCAGAGCTAAATAAAAAGAGCATAGCATGATGTGCTTTTGCTATCATCAATACATTCGGCTCAATCACTGTCATTGTACCTAATCAATTTTAAGTTATCTATTTGTGTTTACCATATGCCATATTCAAGTGTGCCATCAAGTATCGTGACACTCTGTTTGCTATGTTATAGTGGAGCTATCTTGGATCCTGCATGTATCTTGAGAGAATATTGCAAATATAATGTTACATTTTGTAATTTCTTCTTCCATAACCTTGAGCCCCACATCTCCTTTTTCATTGCTACTTCTCGCTTCTCAGGCTCCATCCTACAATTGTTGTAGGTTTCTTATGTGTCTTGGTGTGAGATCTTACTCTTCTTGAAGGATATTCTGATGAAGATTTTTCTTCACTTGAGCGTGAACTTGGGTTTGTTAATGGTGTCTGTTGTGAAATAATTTGCGCTTGTGTTGATATTGAAATAGATAATGGTTATATTTGAGATTATTTTCTCTTGTATTTTTTTTTTTTTTTTAAATATAACATCTCTACAGCTTCTTAGTTTCTTTGTTTGTGAATTATATAGTCTATATCCTTTTGTGTTTGTGCTATATCCAGCAAAGATGCATCCTTCACTTCTATTATCTAGCTTACTCCTTTCATTTGAAATACGAGCATAACACAAACATCCAAAAATGTTGAAATGATTGACTGAGTTTCCAACCTATTCAAGCTTCGAATGGTGTTCTTTCTTTTTACTACTTTAGTCGGACACTTATTTAGTATGTAGACTGTGTATTGACAGTTTTAAGCCATAAATAATGTTGTAGACTTCCACTTTAACATTTGATATCGCTATCTCTACAATTATTCTATTCTTTCGTTTTGTTACTTCATTTTGTTGAGAGTTATATGCTGTTGTAAATTGTCTATGTATTCCTTCACTTGTGCAGTATTTATCAAATTCAATTGAAGTATCCTCTCCTTGATCACTTCTCAAAACTTTTGAATTATAACTTCTCTATAAATACTTTGAACTTTTAAAAAAATTCAAAAGCGTCTGATCTCTTCTTTAAGTCAATGACTACGATTATGAGAATTTCATGTTTTTATTGATAGATGGCCGGGCCCTCATTTTAGCACAAATATCTATGTTGTAGTGGTGCTTTGGCAACTACTGAGGCATTAACTTGAATTTCATATTGGGATCAGCCCTTAATTGATCCTTCAGCTCATTAGCAATCCACTTGTAAGTGGCAAAACTGTTTGTCGAACTCTTGATATAGTCATGTTTACTGGACTCTAATTTGACCTTGAACGTAATGTCATCCTCAAGATTAGATGCATGAATCTCTCATCCGCATCCAATAATTACACAAGTCATTGAGTATCTCTTTCTGTCATTTTTGATCTTCTTGAAAGTAAATACCAAACTGTATAGAATATTTATCCCTCGCCTCTTTAAGATATGTCCTATAGTCAAAGAATTGGAGTTCCTTTGTTGGCCTAGACGGTCTATCTATAAAAAGGCCTGGAAGTTCGTTCATCATTGTTTCTTCCTCAGTAAATTAAGATGGTAATATCTTTTTATGCGATAATCATGCATCTTCTATGTTTTTAACTGTTAATATTAAGATGACAAATTTTTATTCCTTTTTTTTTTATCATAAATTTTACATTCGTTTGATTTCTCTTATCTAAAAATCATGCATGCTGTGTTCTCAAAGTTCAGATTATATTCATTTTGAACCAACTGCCCTACACATGCATGCTGTGTTCTTATATTGTTCACATGTTTTGTGTTATAACCACATTTGTCTTATTTCCTTTTGCTTCTACTTTGTGCTCTATTTCTCATTTTCTTTTTTTTTTTTATTCCAATTTTTGGTACTATTTTAAAGTGTCCATATTCTGCACTCTTTTAGTTATTATTTATATGATTATTTTTATGAATGTATGTTATCTTTAATTTTTTACAAAAAATATAGGTATATATTTGTTTTAATTATTTGATAATTTTTTTAAAAAAAAATGAGTTTTTTTATGAATGTAAATTTGAGTTATCTTTTATTTTTTTCATTGTATTTTTTTCTTTTTTTTTATAAATAAATTTTATATTTTATTTATTTATTTATTAAATTATTAAAACTATGATTTAATTTTAATTGTATCTTAAAATTTTTAACCTTTTATTTCTATGATCGGTTTTGAGTTTTGAAATCTCAACTTCACCTCCTTTACGTGCTCTTTTAACTCTATAATATTTTTTATTCTATATTTTTTTAATAAAAAAATCTTAAGGAGAGTGTAGGTTAATATTATTTATAAATAATTTTTTATGAATTTATAGATTTATTAATTAAAAAATAATATTTAAATATTATGATATTTATATTAGATAATACTAAGATAATAACGAATCAAACACCTCTTAATAGTATTTGAGGCTTATACTTTCATACATTAATACTCTTGATGTTAATAAACAATTGACTAAATAATATTTAGTAAATACGTCTAAAAAAGTGGGCAATTGGTAGGATCGATGGAGCAAACTTTTAGTTGAAGAAGTAATGTATAGAAATATTTTAATTTAATAAGAAAACGTGATTGTGATTCAAACAAGTCTCAAGTATATGGATATCGCAAAAAATAAGTCTTAAGTATGTTATAGTTTATAAAATTTGTAATAATTGATATCAAAATAAGATGCTAGTAGCGACGGCAACTAAGTTGTGTTTGATATTTTGTACGAAAAGCAAATTAATAGGTGATTAGTGAAACAATATTTCAGTTACTTTGTTGTACATATGTTTTTTGATTTAATTCGAAGTTGAATCTTAGACATAGCACATAAATTTAGTGATTGAGTTCAGTAATTTTGAGGAAGGCTAGGAGAGTTCAATGAAAGTCCTCATTAGCTGTGAAAATTAAAAAATTTTCATTTTTTGTTGTAATGTTATGTTCCTATTGTTAAACTACAATTAATAACATATAATTAATAAATTTTTATGAGTTACTATTCGAAATCAGAATGTGGGTTTGGATCTACATCCGTTAACTGTTCGGGGGCGGTGTTGGATCCGAATCCAAGATGTTAAGTCTTTTAACTAATCGTCTTTGAGCTGATCATTCGACTTGAATTAAGTGAATCAAGTGGTTCACTCGTTCATGCTAATTGTGCACTTGATGTTTCAACTCCCAAGAGTGAGTAATGCTCGTTATGCTTGCATTTGATATGTAATATCTCGCGATTGTATTATAATGGTAGTGTCATTTTTGGTTTTATGAAATTATATGATTTAAGTATTTCTAAGAAATATCACTCATTGCAGTATTATTTTAGTTTAAGTACACTTAACTATAAATTTTCTTATTATTAGTTTCACGATTTTTCCCAAAAGATATCTCTATTATTTAGGATGATACTATTTACTTATATAACTCCGAAACTTCTCTTTCTTTCCAATGTAAAATAAATCATTTCTATGTCCCTCCACCTAGAATCCTGTAAGGAGCTGCTCTTTATTTAGGTAATTTGAATTCAATCATTTAGACATCAGTCCAACGATTACTTCCTACCCTCTTCAGTTTCGGGTCGTCACATTATATTTAAAAATGACTCATTGTATTAGTTGATCTGATATTATTGACAATTCTCATGTGAATGAAAGATTATTGGAGTATGTATAGAAAAAATATATCATATTGAATATTCTATTCAAAGTTGCATTGTTAATGATCTTAATCCATTAGCATATGCCTTTGGGTTGATGGATAGCAATTCATTTGTATATTTATTGTGCGATAAAATTGTCACATCTAATCAACCTGCTATGTGGATGGACCAGTCTAAGCCCTGTTCGCTCAATCCTCGCATATGGTTAGTTGAACAGTCCAAGTGAGGATCGAGCCAGATATGGGTTGAGCCACTCGAACATCTCATCGAATACCCTGTTTGAATGAACAATTCGATCAAAACCATCAGCTTACCTTTTTTTTCTCTTTTATCTCGGCAATTAATGCTAACCATACTCACCTTGCTTTTATGGGATGGTGCATAAGCCATGGCCTAGGGATGGTGACCCTCGACTTTTAGGGAACTCCTGATATGGGGAGGCTGACCAATCACCTATACTCAGGAAATCCTCTCGTTAATGAGGACCACCTTCTCCATTCACTTTCCTCTTCTTATTACATATTTGTAGAGGAGTGGGACCTCCCCCCCCCCCCCCCCCCCCCCCCCCCCCCCCCCCTTCGCCCTCTCTATTTAATGGTTCGACTGGCTCTCGTGCTCTTCGATTCACAAGGCCCTGACTAGGCTCAAATACTTAACATGATTTGGTAGTCATAGTGAATGACTTACACAGCTCTTATCCTCCCTTCCTCACCTAACAGATCATACTTTTCATCTTTCACTCTCTTTATTTTCTTCACTTGTAATTTGCATACTTAACAAACATTTTTCTCTGAACCTTCAATTTCGTTGTAGTCTAAATTTACTCTCCAAACAATATTAGATCTAACTTGACTCCCAACATATTATTCCTCTAAATATTGGTAGCTGAAGTTTGTTATTTGCAGCCTAGGGATTTCAATCATGATAAATTGCTTATAGGTTCCCATGGTATTAGAATTTTTATTCTTTGGTTCATAGTTTCTATCTGTTATTTTCTATAACAACTTTATTTGAATTTCTAAGTTCATCCTCATTTGATATATATACCTGTAAAAAAAAATTTATAGAAACAGTTCAAGTAATTTTGTAGATGTATTTAATATTTTTCACTACTAACTATATATTTTTTATCTGTGCAATATACTATGAGACAATATATTTAGGGCTTAAGAAGGAGCTTGCCTGGTACCAGCGGGTCTCGGGTTCGAATTTATACCACTATAATTTTCAATTATAATAGTGAAAATTGTGGTGTTTAGGGGCAAAAGAATTAAAAAATATACACACTTAGGACCCATGTGCAATGTTTCAAAAAATTTTGATTGATTTGCAATAATTCTATTACCTCATATACTTAGAAGTAATTTATCTTTTTTTTCTCTCTTTTCATTGAGATGCCCTTCAATTCCATGCACAAGTAATAATATGGGCGATTAGTGAAGTTTCTTGTAGTTTACATTTAGGCCTCGTTTGGTTCAAGTTTTTTTTTTTTAGACATGAAAAAAATTTATTTTATTTTTTAAGTTTAATGAGAGAAATTTATTTTACTATTAAAAAGTGTATAAAATGTGAAATACTTTTAATTCTAATATTCGTATTTATATTGGATGTGAAATAAAGTTGATTTTTATAGTTAAAATTTGTGTTTGGCAAAAATCTCACCTCGAATCAAATGAGGCCTTAATTACACATTTGTTAAATTAAGGTATTTTTGATATCATTTTTTTTTATTTTTATGTTCCCATAGTTACATAAATAATTATATAGTAATGATCACTTGATAAAATTTTTGTTCAGGATTTCTGAAATATTTTTAGTTTATTTTTTTTTGTAATGAAGCATTAGTAAGGGAAATTTACTTATAAGTTTATTAAAATATTAAAATCTATGTGAAATGCTTTAATTAATGCATTTACTTATAAGGAACAAATTGTTTTGTTTCCATCATATTTTTTTAAATAGTATAAACTTTTTCTTCAAGGATGTTGAAGAAAAAGATTAACTTAGGTAATTCTCATAAAATCATGTATGATTCATGGATCAAAAGGTAAAATATTATAAACTTCAGGAATCTATAAGTAATTTATCATGAAAACGAATAGTTGAGTGTTCCGGATGTGCCACGTGGCAACTAATGGCAATAAAGATTTCTAGAGCTCGCCACGTGGCAGCATAGTCTAAATAAATGATTTTTTTAAAAATAAAATAAGTACTTATTTCAAAAATTAGTTGCCGGCTCTTGGCTGAATGACACGTAGGATTTGGCAGAACTTTCAATTTGGGCTCCATATTTTTTAAATTTATTCTCCATATTTCAGTTTGATCCTTTAGTTATCTTTTCCATCAATTGAAACAAATAAATTTCATATTACCATTCTATCTAGGCTTAAAATTCAAAGTTCGCCAAATTTGGGCCCGACTCGAGCTCATCTTTAATCATTTCAAGTCGACATACTAGCGAATATTCTAGCTCAAGTTTCATTTCAAGTCGAATTCAGGGTTGAATTACTCAATATAAACTCAAACAGACTTGAAATAAATAATTAAATATAAAAATTATTATTTATTTATATATTTTAATTCGAGTCAAGTTAAAATTGGGTTGAAAATTTAGAGTTTCAGCGAGCCATAACTCGCTTGAACTCGATTTCTTTATCTCCCTAATTCTATCATTTTGTTGAAAAAGATATCTTCTACGGAGTTTTGATAAAAACTTTGGTGAAAATGATTAATTTTTTTTATTATTGAAAATAGGTTAATGCAATTGATTTAAAAATTTACAGAAAATCAGGAAAAATATCAGAATGAAAGACATCCTAAAATTGCGGACCGATATGTAAACAATACTAGCTGGCCTCAGGGTGAACTTACTTTTTTTTTTTATTAGGAATTTACTTTTTAATTCAATACAATTTTAATATTACAAAGCTGACCCAATCATTCATTTCTTTAAAACAAATGGCAATCTTTCACATCTGCAAACTCTAAATTAGCTGTATAATATTAACATTTTGCACATAAGTTTTGCATAAATAAAATATTATTCTTTTGCTGAGTACAAGAGTTAGATGATCATTGAAGTCTAAATTGAGTCTGATTGGAGAGTGATTAATGAAATATTTTAGAATTTAGAGATTATTTTATGTCAATTTTTTTATGAAAATAATTTACAAATGAAAAGTTTGTCATTCCTGATAATGGCTAAAGATAAACTAACAGTATTGAAAAGAAATTGGGCAATTTGATTATATGTCATAAAAAAATTAAATATTATTTACATGATACTATTTTCATAAAATTTAAATTATAAAATTATGTATATTTAAAAAAAAAACATAATATTTAAAATTTTGTAAAGCATATATGTAAATGCTAAAATTTTGGTCCATCTGTGTTCAAAGAATTTGCTTATCTTTCTTTTGTTAATGTAGTTCCTAAGTTATTTTCTTTTTTTTGAAAAAAAAAATATTTTAATATACAACAACAACAACAACAACAATCAAGCTTTAATCTCACTATTTTAATATAATGATATAAAATAAAATTATATTAGTAAAGAGATTTATATTAGGTTGAATGTTAAAATAAACATAAAAAACTAGCTTGAGTGATTTGATGATCTATTTTGTGGAATGGCTTGATTGCAATTTTATTAACCACCTTTTATTAATTTTATATGATATGAAATAAAAGTATGTTTTGTTGTGAGATTTATATAAAATATGAAATATAGTTGAAGATTATATTGAAGTTTGTATAAAATTTAATATAATTTTTATTTTTTAATTAGAATTTAAGTGTGATATTATGTTGTTAAAAATAAAATATTTTTATAGATAAAAAATTAATTATTTAAAAATTATATCGAATGTAAAAAATTATAATGTAAATATAGAACCTTAGGGTCATATATAGATAGGTTTTCTGAGGTCCTAGCAAGAAAATGCTTTTGATACTCCCTTTATTAAAATTAGATATATATATATATATTATTTTTAGAAAAAAACTTTTTAGCCTAGATACACATATGATAAAAAATAAAATTAAATTAAAGAAAAATTACATATATATTATTAAAATTTAATTATTTTTCGTATTTAATACTCGAATCTCTAATATGCTATTTAAATTATATAAAAATTATTATACATATTCCACAGCTTCATGATATAAGTTATACATGAAATATAATTTTTATATTATTTTAATTGCCAATATATAATAATAAACATTTGATTGTCAAATATGCAAATTAATTAGATTTCATCCCTTCTTTAATTAGAAGCACATGCGATAAAATTATAAAATTAAGAAAAAATTTAACTATTTTATATATTTGTGATTCAGATATTTAATATTATATATTAGTCATTAAAATTATATAAAAATTAAATTTTTTATTATGTAAATGCTACAATTTTGTGACATAATTTATATATAAGATATAATTTTTATATGATTTTAATTATCAATATATAATAAAAAATTTAAATATTAAATATATAGATTAGTTATATTTTAGTAACATATATGTAATATTCCTAGAATGAATTTATTACATTCTGAGACTATTTGCAGTTTTGTTTCTCAATTTGAATTTTTATTAAAAGACCAAACAAAATGCAGTTGAGCAAGGCAAGTAAGAATTCCATAAAATGTTTTTTTTTTTGCCATTTTAAAATAATTAGAAGGTAATTTAATTAGTATCATAAAACTTATATTTTTAAGATGAAAGATAATTATTAATATCATATGTTTTTGGTTTGATATTTATAAAAAAGAAAAAGAAATTAGTTTTATTTTAAAATATTATTTATAGGACATAAAAGAAAATTATTTATTAAAAATTATATAAAATGTGAAATAAAATTAGCTCATTATATAAAAAAACTAATTTAATATTATAAAAATTTATATATTACATTAAATTGAAGGAGCCAAATTACAAATGCATACCCACAATTGGCGTAGGATGAAATATTTGAAAAAATATTTCAGAAATCCTTTTGACTATTGCCAAAATCTAGTTCAAAAGGAATCTGCTTTTCAAAAAAAAAAAAACTTTAAAAATTACTTTAATTCACTTTATAAAGCAAAATTAGATTCTTTTGTATGCAAAATTAGAAATTTTAATTATAACAAATCAATAGTTTGCTTCTCAACTCCTTGTTGACTCTTAAATTGGCACACTATATATTAAGTAATTATTATTATATAAGGTTCAAAATATTAAGATAAAAATGAAATTTTTGATTAAGATATAAAGTTCTATTTATTCCAATGATCTTACTATTACTATTGATTTATAAACGTCATTATATTTATTTTTAAAAAATACTATATAAATACATATATATATATATATATATATCTTCATATGTGTATATGATCCATATGACTCATATATCATTATATATTTGGATTGCGTTAGCATCAACAAATAATAACATTTTTACATTGGCATAAAAAGATTATTTAATTTATTATTATTTTAATATTATATTATATATTTAAAAAATAGTAGTTTAATTTAATATTACGGTTTTTAATGTTACTAAAAAATTATTGCTTTAAAATGATATTTATTTTTTAATAATATTTTATTATTCTCAATGTCAAGCAATATGAATCAAATCATTAGTAGCATAAAAATAAGGTAAACTTGTATAATAAAATATAGAGAAGTATGAGGTTATGATCTCATCAAGGAGAACCTCAAATTTTAAGAAAAATTACCATAAAATCTTTGAATTTTAATAATTATTTCATTTTAATTTACAATATATTGATATTGAACCACAAAAATAATAATCACTATAATAATACTGAAATTTAGACAACACTAACTATGCATTATACAAATTACTGGCTTAGAGCTATCTTAATTAATGATTAAAAATTATATAAAAAATGGTGGTGTAATCTCGAATCCAACTTAAACTGAATTTATTCAAATTAGATCTACTCACTCTCTGTTGAGTTATTTTGACTCACTATCACGAGCATGCACAACAAAAAACTACTCAACTAAAGTCACCTGACTCGTATTATTTTTTTGATTAGATTCAAAGTCGAATCTAACACCCTCAAATAGACAAAAGGAGCCCTGAAGGCATCTTCAAGCAATCTTTCAATTTGATATGATTCTCTCTCCAGCAGAATGAGATCTTGATGCTAGATTCACTTACCTTTAAGAAAAAATCGATTAAAATTTATATATCGATAAAACCAACTAGATTAATTTAAAATTCAATTCAATAGATTAGCGGCATATAAACCACATAAAACAAACTCGCATTGCCTTTTCAAAAAGTGCCAGATAAGTTTTATCTCATCTTTTAAATTATACGAATAGCATATTGCTTCTAAAAACTAAATTATTATTATTATAATTATTTATATGTCACAAGATAAAGAAAAATTTCTAGCTAACTGAAAAGAATAATTTGCTTAAGCAAATATGTAAATATAAATTGTAGAAATAGTTTTTTTTTATAATTAAGATTTGCTCAGGAGAATAATAGCAAATTTAATATTTGTAATTTTACTAGAGAATAAAATATTAACTACTATTTGTAGGATAAATTAATGAACATTATGGATAAAAATAATTTCAAATTTCTGCCAATTGTTGGTTTTAGGGACAAAACTGATATTAAATAGGGATTTTTACATACAAT
>JAEMOT010003868.1:90751-120592 GCA_019297695.1 Apostasia ramifera | reverse complement strand
TGTGATAGTGGTAATATTTACGAATTGATGGTGAAATACATAATTTCGTATAAATTTCATGTCCTGTATGTAAAAACTCCTATTAAATATTGCATTAAACTTTTATAAATGTTTAACTTGAGTTTTATTGGGAGAATATATGTAGAGAAAAAATGGGAAGAAAAAATTGGAGAAAAGAGAAACAGCTGCCTTATGGCCGTAAATGAACCGAGCCGAACTGAGTTTAGTTTTGCTCTATTCAACCTCGGTGCAATTTTTATTGCTCGAGCTAGTTTATAAAAGAGTCAAGCTCTTTTTTGTGTTGGAGTAAATAATGATCTTTGATTCATAAATCATATCTTTATAACTGTCCTCACCTCAGTCATTTTGCTTCATAGTTCATCCTATAGCATTAACATCTTGATTCATATCATATATTTTGTCGATCTTGCATTAAACATTAGGGTTTCGTTTGTTTGGCCGTTGAAAATTAACCTAATTTAATTTTAATCAGGCATATCACATCACACATGAAATTCAATATTAAAAATTAACTGTATTTCACATCCTACACGCATTATTAAAATAATAACTAACTTATATTACGTTCCTCACATATCCCAATATAATAATTAACTTTATATCACATCCCTCACATATCCTAACGTAATAACTAACTTTATTTCACATCATTCACAATATTCAATAAAAAAATATTTTTATTTAAGTTTAATTTTAACCTTATTAAATTTAATCTTACAAACAGGCTATAGGTATTTAACTCTAAGGCCCTGTTTGGCCCGGGGACCAAAATAATACTAGTTTAAAAAGCAATAATAATAATAATAATAAACAATTAAATTTTCTAACCATTCTACACAAATTTTAATATAAAAAAATATTATTTTATTTCATATGCTTAATAATTTTCAATAAAAATACATAAAATCTAGTATTTTGATTTATGATGTGAAATAAAATTGATAGTTTTATTGAAAATTATTGAGTATGTGAAATAAAATAATATTTTTTTATATTAAAATTTATATAAAATAATTAAAAAATTTTATTTATTATTATTATTTTTTAAACTAGTACTATTTTAGTCCTCACGTCAAACATGTAAATTATCTTTGATGAACCATTCATACCAAATTAACTTAAAACAGATTTTCCAAAAATCAAAATCATTGAACACATGGGGAAAAACAACATGCATAACCCCCTCAAGATAATGAGATTAAACTCAACTCAATCTCTATCCCGCTGCGAGTTAGGGGATTATCGGTTTGGCCGGGCTTGGTTTTGTTTAACGACTTTTTAATTTGATGCAGTTAAAACTAATTCAGAAAAATAGACATATAAACAACTGTTATCAATAGATGAAACTCTACGTAAATATATTTCTTACATATTTTTTAATATTAAATAATTTTATTTCGCATCAAAGTTAGATGTTAATTCATGTTTTCTCTCTAAATTAAAAGTAACTCAAACTAAATGAGGGCAAAGAATTTGTACTATTAATAATAGGAATCACATGAGATTCTCATAAATAAAAAATATTTAGTTAAAATACTGTTTAATTACTGTGTGTTTGTTTGCAAAATTATTTATATTAAATTAGGGTTAACATTAGGCGAAGATATTTGTTTCTTGAAAATTGGGTATAGTATTAAATAAAATTAATTATTATATTAAACTTAGATATAAAATTAATTAAATATTATTTTAATATATACATAAAATATAAAATAAAATTAATTTTTATATTAAAATATAAATTAAATAATATTTTATTTTATTTTGATGCTCATAGAAATCTAGTCATTCAATTTTTAAATATTTTTAATTTGGTCCCTTCCTTTTAAATATTATTAAGAAGATGGTTAAATTTTTCATTATTTAATTCATCAAACTTTTCAATTTAATAAAGTTTCACGCGAATTAGGATTTACATCCTTAAACTTCGTTTAGCTCAAATTTTTTTTTTTATATTATATAAATTTTAACTATAAAAATTAATTATTTTATATTTAACATAAATATGAATATTAAAATTAAAATTATTTCATATTTTATAGATTTTTTAATATTAAAATAATTTTTTTTATTAAATTTAAAAAATAAAATATTTTTTTTTTATTTAAAAAAAAAATCGAACCATATGAGGCCTAAAACTACTTATTTTGACAATTGCAAATTTAAAAATAAAATTTTACATTTTACACTCTTAATAACAAATAAAGATTTTCAATGCGAGTTTTTATTTTAAAGGATCAAACTACTAAATGAGAATATTCTGTGTGTAAAATTGCAATTTACTATTATTGTTTCAACTATTTATTATAAAAACTTAATGTTTGAGTCTCCGACCAGCCATCTGATGGAAAAATAACCAAAATATTATGTGCTTTAAAATGGAGGGACCAAAATGCTCTTTTTCCCTAAATATATTAAAATAAAGGTAAATTGCATCAGAGAGAGGGAGGCTTAAATTGGTCGCAAGCTTTTAAAAATTTGTATCCATAAAAATTATAAAAAGTTTATTAATTTTTTTATAATTATATCATAAAATTATTTTCAATTGTCAATTTTTTATTTTTTAAATTATAATTTTAAAATATTAATATTTTTATTTTATGACAATTATATATATATATATATGTCACTAAGATCTTGCTATTTTGTAGTATGAGTTATACATGATTTATAATTTTAATATAAATTTAATAGTAATTTTTAAAATTTGAACATTAAATATATAAAATAATTAATTTTTAATAATATGTATATAATTACTTTTTATATTTTTTTAATTTTAAATTTTTATCAGAAATTAAGCTATAAAAGAAATTAAATTTAATATTTTTATAAAGTTTTGAAGAAATATAAAAATAAAAATTGCCAGCAATTTATGCGAGATTATGAAAAAGGGGATTGAAATTGCAGTGGTTTTACAATCTTAATTAGGGCCAAAATAGAATTTGTCCAAAAGTAGGATTAATGGGAAATACGTTTCAGAACTTAGGAGCTCAGATGTAATTGAACCTAAAATAAAAAGTTCCAATTGGGATAGATTCCCGCGCCGAAATCCATCCATGAGTCTGACAGCTTTTGGAGGCGACTTCACGAACCGGTCCAACCCGCATTTATGAACGGCCTCAACCTAATTTAAAGCCACCAACGGACCATGGCTCGGCTCACGGGACCACGCGGGCGCCGCCGAGCCTGCAGCCGGCACGCTCGCGCATAGCTCGAGGGAGGACACAATAGTAATTTTACGCTGTCTTCATTATTATGTAAATAAACATGATGAGCCAGCGCAGGCTGATCTCATTTAAGTTTTTGAGCTCAAATCCAATTAAAATTACTCAAGTTTAACTCATATTTTGCGTTTATTTAACCTAAGTGATGGATATTATGATCAATAATATTATTAAAATTAGAAAGAGCCCGCGCACATATATATATATATAATTTATTTTTTTTTCAAAAATATTCTTTATAAAATGTTAATTTTACATTAAATATATTATAACAACAAATAATCTTGTATCTCATTTAGTAGAGCCAATTATATAAAATATTTATTTTCATTACATTTTATAAAATAATAATTTCTTATTTTATTTTAGTAAATTTTTTTATAATTTATATTAACCTATGATATATATATTAAAATCATTTGAGCATTTATTTTTATGAATATATTTATTTCTTATCATATTATTTATGTATATTTACTTATTTATTTTAATATTTTTATTTTTTTATACTTATTTTATTTATTTATTAAAATATAATATTAAAAAATATAAATTTATAAATATTAAGTTAATTTGGAATTAAGCCAAATTTATTTCAAGGGAGCTCGACAAAAATTACAGCAGTGTTATTATTATTATTATTATTATTATTATTATTTTAAAATTTAATAATAAAAATAATTTTTTAAATGTTAAAATAAATTTAATCTTATTATCAGATTAAAAGGTATGTCTTAGATGTTTAAACGGAGAATTCTTGAACCGGGCCGGGCGAGCCGGATCTCTCACGTGCGAAGAAACCGCCTTTAAACCTAACCCTCACCGTGTTCAATTCCTTTTCTCCTAGTAGAAAACAGTCTCGCAATCTTGACAAGGAGAGAGAATCGTTAGCTCTCTCCATCTCCATTTTGCTCCTCCGTCTTTCGTCCGCCGGACTGCTAACTCTCTCTCTCTCTCTCTCTCTCCACTCTCCTCTCTCCTGCGGAACCAGAGTCAAAAGACACGCCGCGGAGAGGCGATACCGAAAAGATAGAGAGGAGAGAGAGGGAGGAAGAGGAGGAGAGTGAGTGATTCGGGATAGAAGTGATCAAGAGACTTTGGAGAGGCGGCAGGGGTGGCGTTTTTGTGCCGTCGAGACTCTTTGTTCAGTGTTAACTGGAGACGAGCCAGTTAGCTTCTTCGCCCCCTCGACCTTTGCGTGACTCGTACGGTATACCACTGCCTCCCTCTCTCCATATTTCTTTGCGCTTTTTTGCTTCCTAACTCGCTTTTCTCTGTTAGTTCGAGGCTTATTGTTGTTCCGACGAGTAGGGATGCGGGCCGAGGCAGCATTGACTTTGGCCGCTGGGACTGGTGACGGCACGCCGGCGTCCTATTGGGTCGATGCTTTGGAGGATGGCGACGCGCTCTCAGGCATCGAGTTTGCTGACTACGACCCCTCTGTGCTCCCCATCTCCCTTGATCAGCCCGCTGTGGACGATGGCTTCATCAGCGAGATCGACCGGATATTGGAGAGCATCAACGGCGATCAGCCTGTTGCTCCCCCCGCGATGGCAGTCTTGCAGCATCTGCCACCTCCTGCGATGCCCGCTGGGGAAACTGCGAACACCCCGAAGTTAGAGGAATTCGTACCAGGTGCTCAGGCGGGTTCATCGGAGAACGGCTCGGCCACCGTGAAAAGGCAGTTAGGGGTACGGCCTGCGATTAGTGATGGAAATGTGGTTAATGGCGACGGGAGGTACGGGAAGAGAGCCCGTGTAGGTGGGTATCGAGCGGAAGAAAGGAGCTACCCGCCTGCTCGCCACGAACGATACGGAGAACCGCCACCAAGCCGGCGTTGGGCCCGTGACTGGGACGAAAAGAAGCGGCGGGAAGGGGAACGGGGCAGGAAGAGGGAGAGGGACGACGGTGAGTTCAGGGATGGGGAGAGGAGGGAAAGGGAGATCAAAGGTTACTGGGAAAGGGACCATCGCTCAGGGAGACTTGTCTTTCGGGTTGGTTCGTGGGATAACGAAGCCAATAGGGAGACGAAGAAGGCCAAGTATGATAGTATGGAGCAGGGGAAGGGCAGCCCTGAGAAAAGGGACGAGGTGAAGAAGGATAAACCAGCTGAGGAGCAAGCGCGGCAATACCAGCTCGAAGTTCTTGAGCAGGCCAAGAAGAAGAACACCATTGCGTTCCTCGAGACTGGAGCAGGAAAGACACTTATCGCCGTTCTTCTCATGAAGAGTCTGTGCGCTGAGATGATGAAGGAGCACAGGAAAATGCTGGCTATCTTTCTGGTGCCCAAAGTTCCTCTTGTTTATCAGGTAAATGATGAGTTTTTCTTATACATAATTCTGTTGGTATATAGTTGATTACGTATAACCTGGGCAAATGTTGCTTGGCAAATATTGCAGCAAGCGGAGGTGATTCGAGAGAGGACTGGTTTCAGAGTTGGGCATTACTGTGGCGAGATGGGCCAAGATTTTTGGGATGCTCGCAGATGGCATCGCGAGTTTGAATCAAAGCAGGTTTACTCTTTGATCATAGTATCCTTCGTTTTGTTTGCCATGTAGATGTAGTTTCCTGATTTCATGTTTATGTTTTCCAGAAAAATTTATCCCCTAATATTTTTTTTGTGGATCGTTCATTCATGAGAGTGGAATATACATTACATTTTTTGAAATTTAAATATACATTACTTTATCTATGTGTTATATTGCATGTGCCGCAGATCTTGGTGTTCATACCGGCTTGAGACTGTTATAAACAACAAATCTATTATGGTTATAAGCAGAAACTCTTGGAAATGGTTGAAGTAGGTTAATGGGAGTATCGCTATGACTATGGCTGTGTTCATACAGCTTGAGACTGTTATAAACAACAATTTATAAGCAGAAACTCTCAGAAATGGTTGAAGTAGATTAATAGGAGTATCACTATGACTATTGATAGAACCTTGTAGATTTACCAAAGAATAAATTGTTAAATTTTATATTGTTGATGATCGTTTGTGAAAGGATCTTTTTTTTTTGTTTTTGTAGAAACCTACGTCAAGCACATTATAATTTTACATAACTCATCACCTGCACCATCACCTGCACCATGTTGCGGTGCTTCAGCCAACCATTGATTCTTCTGCTGCTTAATGTAAAATTGAAGTTTGACACGTTCACCTACTCTGATCATGATTGTATCATTAATTCCTCTAAATCAGCATTTTTCCCTCATCCATTTTTATTGTTTTGCTAGTTGTTGCTTTCATGGATGTTTGCAATTTTTATCCTGATTAGACAAGGTGCAATGCAACTTAGATCATTTTACCAAATGCATAGAGTTATGTAATTGGCATTTTGTTTGCTCATGCTCGCTTATAAATGCTGAAGCAGATTTTTTAATCGACTCTGCACTTGCTATATCATATTAATAGATGAAATGCTTTTTACTGCAGGTTCTTGTTATGACTGCTCAAATTTTGTTGAACATTCTCAGGCACAGTATAATAAAAATGGAATCTGTTCATCTTCTAATTTTGGATGAGTGCCATCATGCAGTTAAAAAGCATCCATATTCACTTGTAATGTCAGAATTTTATCACACAACTTCTAAGGAGAAACGACCAGCTGTGTTTGGTATGACAGCTTCCCCAGTTAATTTGAAGGGTATGGTATTTTTTCTTTCTCCACCTGCATTTTATACATTTGCTCCATTTTGATTCCTACACCCCCCTCTCCTCCGTGGAAAACTAAAAATTAATAATTTTGGTTCTCTTGCTTTTTTTTTCACTTCATTCTCTGTGATCAAGCATTACTGGTTGAATTTTTCCTGTAATTGCAGGAGTTTCTAGTCAAGAGGATTGTGCTATCAAAATTCGGAATCTTGAAAGCAAATTGGATTCTATTGTTTGCACAGTCAAAGATCGCAGGGAGCTGGAGAAACATGTTCCGACTCCTTTGGAAACTGTCGTGCATTATGACAAAGCTGCTACCTTGTGGTCTCTTCATGAACAGATAAAACAAATGGAAGCAGCAGTCGAAGAAGCTGCACGTTCTAGTTCTAGGAGAAGTAAATGGCAGTTTATGGGGGCAAGAGATGCCGGTTGTAAAGAAGAATTACGTCTGGTCTACGGTGTTTCTGAAAGAACTGAAAGTGATGGTGCAGCAAATCTGATCCAGAAATTGAGGGCTATCAACTATTCTTTGGCTGAACTGGGTCAGTGGTGTGCTTACATGGTATTGCTCAATTGAAGTTATATACTAGAGGCCTCAATCCTTTCAGTAAATTGCCATGTTGATTACTCTTTTTTTTCCTAGGTGGCTAATTCATTTTTAGCAGCCTTGCAAAATGATGAGAGGACAAATTACCAGCTTGATGTTAAGTTTCAAGAAACATATTTGAAGAAGGTTGTTGCTTTATTACAGTGCCATTTATCTGAGGGAGCTGTGAGTAGTAAAGGTAGTGAATCTTCAGATGCAAACATTTCTGATTCCCATTCTATGGATGAGATTGAAGAAGGCGAACTGCTAAACAGTCATGGTAAGTTTTTGGTTCAGGATCTTCTTTTGGTCATTTCATTCATTCTTGCTATTGATGCTTAACAACATTTTTTTGGTAAAAATATTTAGTTATCATTAAGTGGTGACTATGTTCTGCTATAGTCTATGTTGTTGATTTTTTTAGTTATGAACTCTTTTGTTAAACCGTGGGAGATCACATGCTTAACAAATAAAAGGAATAGTAAATCTGTTATTTCTTTTATTAGGAAAGTTATTTAGGTTGAGTTTATGCACTTATTAGTTTCTTGATTTGATGGACTTATTAGTTTCCTTTTTTTTTGACTTATTTGTTACGTATTTTTATTTGTTTCTCTTAACAGGGATCTGATTATCTTATAGTTTCAGACTTTTAGTAAGGTGGATTCTTTTTTTGTAAAATTGATGTTTATTTAAGTTGTAATTTACTGCTAAATAGAATTAGGGAAGTCTCAAATTTGATGTTGTCCTGAAAATCTCCTTTGGGATCCAGGAAGGAATCATCCAGTTCCATCTTCTTTTCATCCCATCCAATTCCTATTTCTCAAACGTCTTATATTGCTATTCACTAAGGCGTGAATTCTTTGCTTCAGTTCACCATCTGTAGATTGGACAGGAAGAATTATCTAATGGTCCCAATTCGTCCTTATGGTGATCTAGGCAGAGGAAAAATGGGGATCAGCTGCTACGTCAAAACCAGAGGTCAGAGATGTTGACTGTGGTGCATGGGCATTAAACTATTCAATCATTATGGCATGGCTGATTAGCTTGATGAAGATGAGTATTAGCTGTATGTATCTTCTTTTCAAGATGGCGAATGCTATGCGGGATGCGGCTGAGAACTTTTTAGACTTTTAGAATGCATCTCAAGTGTTTGAGATCAAGATGCAGCTCAAGGAGATCCAATAGGACAAATTTGATGCAACTGGCTGTAACACAATGAAGTTTCTCTGAGAAGAATTAAACATGTTTTATGAAGCCAAGTAAAATAAATTTGATGATTGCGTGAAATTTAAGGCTCATCTTGATAAGGATGGGCTTAATTGATAACTCAGTGAAGTCTATGGAAGAATCTTGCGTAGGATATCTCTTGCATCTATTGGTGAAGCCTTCGCTAAAGTTTGAAGGAAAATCAATAGCTAGTGATGTTGGGCGACAATAAGTACTAATTTTGCCACTGCATCCGGAGAGAGGCCTATGGAGACTACAACATTATCTATCAATCTTTCTGGATGAAACTTGAAATATAATAAGCAGGGTGACAGACTGTAGTGTAATCTTTGCAATAAATTAGGACACGTGATAACTACTTCCAGATATAGGAAAGCCTCCTAGTTGAATGTCATGAGGTTCAAAGGAGTAAGGCACTTCACATCTGAAGATTCATCTAAGGGATATGTAAAAAGATATATACCAATGTTTTTCTCACAAAGACTCAACTAAAATTCCTTTATCGTTTTTTGAATCAGACTATAGATTTTGATCCTTCCCCTCCGCCACTTACATCATGGCTTATAAAGGTGCCACTTTTTCTCATTGCATTGTAATCAAATTTCATCAACTCTGAATATTGGGCAGGTGCCTTTTCATTGTTCCATTCAATGTTATGACTGTTCTTGTGTATGAATTGCCAATAGATTATTCTGACTTGTTATCAAAATTTGTTTTTTTCAACTATCTAATTTTCTTGCTCTTCATTCAATTCTGTATGTTCCAAACCTATCTTGCACTCTCTTTTCTATTAAGAAGATGACTTTAGAAAGTAATTATCACACTAAGTTTACCTCTACTTGCTTTGAAATTCAGGATCTACCATTGGGGAGGAGAATTGACAATGCTAGAGTGGAAGGCGGACTCTATTTCTTTGTTGGAAGCAACTTCAAGAATAAACAGATCTCACTAACTGAGATTTCAGCCTTCAATGTTTTCGATGATGAGGAAATTAAGATGCGGCATTGTAGGCTAGGCTAGTCCTAATTTCAATTATCTCATATAATTGTTCTTGATCATCAACATGGAGTATAAAGGAATTGCTACGCTAGTGCCTTACAAACAATGTATAGTTTATTTGAGCTTGATAGTACCCCCGCATTTTACAGCTTTCGCAAACTTGTCAGATGAAGTTCGATGAGATTGATTCAACCATAAAGAGATTTCTTAGATGATACACCCTGCCTTTACCACCTTGGAATGATTTAAATCCATATGCACCCCATTATGGAGATCACCACTGAGGAAGATATCTTTTACATCGTTTGCAGAAGAGACCATTCTAAATTAGCAGCAAGAAAAAGTAGTACTACTATAGTATTTTTTTTGCAACCAGTGTGAATGTATCTTGGTGATTTAGGTCATAAATTTGGATAAACCTCTTTGCAACAAGCCTTACCTTGTAACGTCTATACTCCCATCTACATTATGCTTAACAGTAAACATCCACATGTCCCCAATTGTTCTTTTACCATCTGGCCGGTCAATGACTTCCCTGGTTGCATTCTCTTCAGGTGAACTCAACTCTTCTTGAACAGCTTCCTTCCATTATGGATTCATGAGAGCTTCTTGTATGCTTATAGGGGCCTGACATCTGAGATGTTGATAACAAAGGCCAGAAACTTAGAGATAATCCATCACATGACACAAAATATGGGATGTTGTGAACTTGATCATACCCCCTTTCTAAGCGCAATTGGAAAGTCCACTTGACTTGGCATCAATGATGATTGGCTGATGCATTTTCAGCTTGAGGTAGTACTAGGCTCTTGATGTTAGAGCATACTCTCGTGTTAGAGTCTTTACATTTTAGAGTATTAGAGTCCTCTATCCTTTGTGAAGTTTGTCTTCGTGCATAAACTATCAAATCTGGATTGTCTTAGGTGAGGCTCACTATTTCCAAGTCTTGTTGAACCATAGATTATATCGAAAAGTCTGAGTCGGGAGAAAGGGTAGAAATAGGGTCATTTTGTGACTATAAGTTAAACCTATTGCTCATCTTGACCTAAATTCTCCCCTAAATAAGTAAAGGACAAATAAACTTTAAATTGAAAGATGGTAACATCTTTTCAAATAAACACCCTGCTTTTGTTAGTGAGTGGCACTTATATCCCTTTTTAAGTTGGTGATTATCTGAGGAAGGCATATTTGTGAGCTCAGAGGTCACTTTTGGATTGATTTGTGAGAATGAAAAAACATGGTGAAACCCAAGAGCTTTGGGAGTTAAGGAAGATGGACAAGAAAGGGGATAAGTTTTCTTTATGACAGTGATGTTGAAGATCTTGGAAGGCATTTAGTTAATAAGATATGATGCAATTAAGATGGATCAAACAACTTCTGAAAGATATTTAGGAACATTCATTGTGAACATTTAAGATCAAACAACTTCTAAAAGATGACAAATTTTCTTCTTTGAAACACCATCACAATTTGTAGTGGTGTATCAAGACATTGTTTTTGGTGAATAAACCCATGAGTCACTAAGTATTTGCTGAGAGCGGAATCAAAATATTCTGTCATTACAATTATGAGTGTTTGAACTAAGGTTTAAAATTGATTTTTTAATCAATAACAACAATAACCAAGCTGTTATCTTACTAGGTGGGTCGACTACATAAATCCTTTGTTTTTATTCCACTCTATCAATTAACATAACCAACATGCAATAACTCAAATTTCATTATTAGAGCCTTAATCGGTCTACAATTCATATGTTCAAATCATTTAAGTCAATTTTATTTTACTTTATTTTCAATTAATACTACTCCAACTTTCTCGCGGATATATTCATTTCTCATTATCTTTTCTCGTATGTTTACTCATCCATCTTATCATTTTTATTTCTGTATTACTTATTTTATTTATATGTTTTCTTTTTGTAGGCTAGTATTCAATACCATATATTCTGAGTGGTCTTTCTACTATTTTATAAAATTTGCTTTTATATCTGAGTAAAATGTTTTTACCATTCAACACACCAGATGCATTTTTTCACTTTATCTATTCTGCTTGGATCTTGTTAATGACACTATTTATTTCATAATCATTTTATATAATTAATTTAAAGTATCTAAAGCGCTCATTTTTTCTGATAAATTAATTATTAATTATCACTTCATTAATATAATTACTTTTTTCTTTACTAAATGTGTAATTCATATATCTAATTTTTAACCTATTAAGGTAAAACTTTTTAGACTTTAAAGTATTCTTTTATAATTCGAGCTTCTTATTAACCCTATCTTTAGTCTTATAAACAATGAGAATGTTATCCGCGAAAAGCATACACTAAGGCTCTGTTTGGTAATAAGAAAAAAAAGATGTAGTTGAATTTTTAGTCATTTTTGAAAAATGTGTATGATGTGAAATAAAGTAAGTTGGTTATATTAAAAATTGTGTATGATGTGAAATAAAGTGATTGTTTAATGTTGGAATTTGTGTGAGATGAACTATAAAATAATTTTTTAAGTTTTTTTAAAATAAATTTAAGATTTTGGCCATGGGTAATTTTAGCCATAATTTTTAGCCCATTGCCAAACAGGACCTAAAGCATCTCATCTCGGATGTGTTTGGTTAGGGCTTTCATAACTAACGCAAATAGATACAAACCTAAAGTTGAGCCTTAGTGTAATTCAACCGTAATAAAAAAATCTTTAGTCAAACCTCCTTATGTTCAAATACAAGTAAAAGTCTTTTATATATTTTTAATAACTTAAATATAAGTATTGCAAATCTCTTTCTTATTTAAAACATTTCAAGGAACTTTTCTTGGGACTTTATCTTATGTTTTTTTAAGTCGATAAAAATCAAATGTAAATTTTCTTATCTCTTCTTTATTAAACCTTTCAACAAATGAATAGCTTCCACAGTAGATCTAATGTATAAAATCAAATTGATTCTATGATACCTTAGTATCAAGACATAATCTATGCTCAATCACCTTCTCCCAAAATTTAAAAGTATAGATCATTAATTTAATTCCTCTATAGTTGACACAATCCTGTATATCGTCTTTATCCTTATAAATAGGTATCAATGTACTATCTCTTCATTCATTTGGTATTTTTTAATCTTTAGAATCATATTAAACAACTTAATAAGTCAAGAAGCTTTTTTGTCTCTCATATCTTTTCAAACATCTATTGAATTATCATGTGGTCTTACTGCTTTTTTGTACTTTATTTTCTTTAAAGCTTCCCAAGCTTTAACTTTTTTTATATGCCAGTTATAAGAGTAATTTTTACTTTTTTATGTTGAGTTCAATAAAATTAATTATATTATCACAATTTTCATTGAAATATTTTTGAAAATAACTTATTCATTTATATTGAATATCTTCTTTCTTGAAAAGTGTTTGATCTTAATCTATAAGGCTTGGTTGGCAAAGAAATCAATTTGGCCTTGTCATGAATATTGTGGGCTTTCCTTGATATATATATATATATATATAGAGAGAGAGATATGATGAGAAACAAAATTAATTAGTTATGTTAAAAATTATGTAGAATATTAAAAATGGTGCAAGATGTGAAATAAAGTGAATTTTTTTATATTGAAAGTTGTGTAAGATGTGATAAAAATTAATTTAATATTATTTTTTTATTTTTTATAATGAAAAAACTATTTTAGTCTTTTGTGTGATCAAAATAGTGTGGACACCAAACAGGCCTTTAATGCATTTTACTTGTGTGAAGTCTTTAATTTTTCTATTTCTTGTCTTGGCAATCTTGTTTATATTTCTCTTTTTTTAGTGTCTAGCTTCTTATATAGATCCTCAAAACTCATATTCTTTTCTATGTACTGGATGGGAGCGGAATCAAAATATTATTTTGCCAGTACAGTTATGAGTGTTTGAACCAAGGTTTGAAATTGATTTTTTAATCATGAAATGGAAATTTTGGGAGGTTTTTGTAGCCACACATTTTTTTCAGGAGGTATGCCCAATACATTCTCATGTCATCATCAATAAACTTGACAAACCACTGTAAACTAGATATATCTTTAATCTATGATACACCCCAGATATTACTATGAATGGGAGCAAAAGCATGGGACTATTTGCATAAATTAATAGAGTAGAACACACGAATTGACAAGTTTCAAAAATAGAATTTGGACAATGGTGATCTCCATGATGAGCTGTACATGGATTTCCATTGTTCCAAGATAGTAAAGGCAAGGTGTGTCATCCCAGAAATTTCTTTGTGGTCTCGTTGAGCTTGGTTTGACATGGTTACGAAAGGCGTAAAAAGCTGAGGGTACTTTCAAGCTTAAACAGGTCATACATTATTTTTAAGGCACTTAGGTAGCGGCAATTTCTTTATACTCTATGTTGATGATCTTATTATGATAGGAAGATGATTTGGAGAAAATTCCTGATCTGAAGATTTCTCTAAGTTGTTTATTAGAGCTGAAAGGACTTAGGAATGCTCAAGTAATTCCTACAAATGGAAGTGGCAAGAAACAGAGCAAGAATATTTATTTCCAACGAAATTATTTTCCGAATACTGCATGAAATTGGAATGTTGGGCTGTAAACCTGTCGACACTCCAATGGAATCTAATCTCAAATTGGGTGCTGGAAGGAGAGCATCAGTGCTGGCAGGGACTTGATTGTGATTTATTTGTTTCTTAATCAAGCCTGACATTGCTTTTGCAGTTAACATCATCAGTCAGTTCATGCATTTAATAAGAGAATATTTAGAGCTTATGCTTTTTCTAAGATACTTGAAAGTTACCTTAGGAAAAGGATTATTCTTTAGAAAACATGAGAAGATAATTAATGCGGGTTGCATAGATGCATATAAGACAGGCTCGATAATGAATAGGCAATCTATTTTATACTACTACTCTTATGTTTTGGTAGTCTTGTGACTTGGAGGAGTCAGAAGCAATCAGCACATAGTAGTGCTGAAGCTAGGTTTTGGGATATGCTTCCCTTGGAATATGTGATGGAATTTGGTTGGAGAGGCTGATGGAAGAGTTAAGGATTTCAGCCGAGGATTCAATGATGCTGCCTTGTGACAATAGTTGTAGTGAGTATTGCTCATAATCCCATGCATTATGATAGAACCAAGCATGTGAAGGTTCGTAGACACTTCATCAAGGAAAAATTGACATTGGCCAAGTATGTTCAACATACATTCCAACCAGGCAACAGGTGGTGGATATTCTTACGAGTCTTTCCAAACCTAGTTTAATGAGTTAATAAGCAAGCTGGGCATGATCATCAATACATATGCACTAGCTTGAGGGGTGAGTTTGGAGACCATGAGCATACCAAATAAAAGGAATAGCTAATTTGCTATTTTCTTTTATTAGGAAAGTTATTTGTGCTGATTTTATGGACTCATCAGTTCTGGATTTTGTAAACTTATTAGTTTCTCTTAATAGGGATCTGCCTATCCAATAGTTTTAGGAAGGTCATTTCTTTTTAATGTGGAATTTATGTTTATTTAACTTGTAATTTACCGCTGGATAGAAATAGAGAAGTTTTCCTCTCAGGTGAACATATGTCAATTTAATCAAAGGAAATTGGATCATCATCATACACTTCTTCATATATTGGGTCAGGGTTTCCTATTTAATGTAGACAGGGTGATATGGCCACATTAGAGAATGCAAATCTTAAAACATCTGATGATTGCTTTGGCTTAAAGTTTAAATGTTGCACCAATCTTGAGGCTGGTTAATTCCATGCGAGTGTTTTCAGTGTTGTTAGACGATGCTTTTGGGGAATTCTGAGTACGTATAGTATACACTAGTGCATCATGGAAGTGAGTTGATCAAGTTTTGTTATTCTCTGTTCGCCACATTGTACCTCTAGTTGTGTTGGGGTTTGTTTTGTAAAAATAATTTCATTTTCCCCCTTTCCACTTTTTTTTTCTATCACCTATTCTTATCCAATTTAACACAATTTTGTACAGTATGATCCTCAACTACTTAGAAGTCTATTGTAGAACTGAGTTTTAGAAAATGAATGTTCATTTGGTAGTGCTGTGAACAGGACACACCTGGAAATTGGAAAACAGGTTTAGCAGTTATGAGCAACTCTTCACCTCATTGTTTTAAAAACTGGACCGGACCGCCTGGTTTAACCGGTCGGACCGTGAACCGGTCAGCTGGCCGGTCCGGTTTAATTTTATAACCAGATCTGCTTAAAACCGGCGAACCGGTTCAAACCGTAGTTCAACCGGTCAACCAGTGAACCAATACGGTTATATCGGTTGGGTTTGCAGGTTGCTAAAATTAAAAAAAATAATTTATTGGTGATGACATGATATAAGATGCAATATTTGGTGATATGGAATGATGAAATGTTCTAGTATGTTAGTATTGACAAAGTATATTATTTATTTTGATCTTTTGATGATGTACTAAATATTCGACTCAATTTGTGGTTAGCGAATATTTTGTTGGGTTAATGTTACTTAGATTTGCTTAGAATTATTTTTTGGGTCAATGACACAAGATATTATTTGTTAAAATTATTATATTCAATTGTTAAACATTCATTTTATATATAATTATTTTGTTGATGTGTGAATAATATATATTTCAAATATGTCTACATAATATTTTATAAGTTTTTTTAATTATTATATCATCCCGATTCGACCATTGAATCTTGAACCTTTCAGTCTGCCGGTTCGGTTTTTAAAACCTTGCTTCACTTTAGTTATCAAAAAAAAAGAAGAAACTCTTCACCTCCCATCAAATAGACCTGATTAATGAACAATCTTAATCCCATGTTGTATTCGATGTCTGCTTAGATGATTATAATAATTATTTTAAAATAATAGAAAATATAGCCAATTATAGTAAAGAATTATTATTTATCATCATGTTTACTACTTGTCAGTTTTGTTTGGCATTGTGTCCAGGCACAGCGTAAGCCACTAATGTAATGGGTTCCTACATATTGATCATTAAACTATAAAGGAAATCATTGGACATTGATCCCATAATTTGTGGTACTGACTATTTTTGGGTGGAAAAGAAATCTTCCAAAGGACCAAAACTCACCCATCCAACCACATTTTTATCATATATGCTAAATACAATATTTGCTTCTAGCTTGGGTAAATCTTTGCTAGTATTACATATGGCACATTAGGTTTCTCCCTATGCTTATGTTATGATTTCTTTGTATTCTTTGCAGCTTCTTTAGATGCTAAACAGTATATACATCAATAGCATGGTTTTGTTGTTTTGACTTTGCATTACTGCTAATATATGCTTGCAGCTGTCTCAAGTGGGGAGCATGTTGATGAGATCATTGGAGCTGCTGTTGCAGATGGCAAAGTTACACCTAAGGTGCAGTCATTGATTAAAATACTTCTTAAGTATCAACACACAGAGGATTTTCGTGCTATCATCTTTGTGGAACGTGTTGTTGCTGCATTGGTTCTTCCAAAAGTAAATGATGCAATCTATCTTTTTACCTGTAAATGACATTTGTCTGATCCCTTCAAATAATTTAATTTCTCATTATGCCCGATGTAGGTTTTCTCAGAGCTTCCATCTCTAGGTTTTATCAGATGTGCCAGCTTGATAGGGCACAACAATAACCAGGAAATGAGGTCTGGTCAAATGCAGGAAACAATTGCCAAATTCCGTGATGGTCGAGTATGTATATTGATGTCACATGTCAAGGACATAGCATTCTGTGCTTTGCTGATTCTCTACAAATGCTCGTTCTCATTTAGTTGTGTTAGCTTTATTTTTGCAAGGATAAATACTCAGACATAATTTTTGCAAATTTTTACGTCCTACAAATATTGGGATTTATGGCAGAAAGTGCTTGTTTTTTTTTTCCTTGTGTTGCATTCTTTTCAGAGAACAAAATTACAATCTTGTACGTTGAATTTCAGGTTACATTATTGGTAGCTACAAGTGTTGCTGAAGAAGGGCTTGACATTCGGCAATGCAATGTTGTCATGAGATTTGACCTTGCTAAAACTGTTTTGGCATACATCCAATCTAGAGGTCGTGCAAGAAAGCCCGGATCAGATTACATACTCATGCTTGAAAGGTACTACTGAAATATTATCCTTTACCTTGTAATTTTGTCAATGCTCTGAGTGTGGCATTTGGTAACATTGAAAATGATTAATTTTCAGGGGAAACTTGTCGCATGAGACGTTTTTGAGAAATGCTCGCAATAGTGAGGAAACTTTGAGAAAAGAAGCATTAGAGAGGACGGATATCAGCCACCTTAAGGGGAACCCAAGGTTAACCTCAGTAGAAGCTGCGCCTGGTTCCTTGTATCAGGTTGAATCAACTGGTGCTCTTGTCAGTTTAAATTCTGCTGTTGGGCTCATCCACTTCTACTGCTCCCAGTTACCAAGTGATAGGTAATTTCTCGTGCACTTTGTATTAAATTTTCTTCTTGATAGTTATTAGAGTTACCTTCTTCTATATAAACAATAGGTATTCCTTACTTCGTCCTGAGTTCATTATGGAAAGGCATGAGAGACCTGGGGGTTTGACTGAGTATTCTTGCAAGCTTCAACTTCCGTGTAATGCTGCATTTGAGAGATTAGATGGTCCTCCCTGCAGTTCAATGCGCCTTGCACAGCAAGTATGGTGTTTAATGTCTTCTGCTTTTAGTATTTGTGCTTTCAAATTGAAGTGATAAAGAAATAAATCCTTCTTGAGCAGGCTGTTTGTTTAGCTGCTTGTAAGAAACTACATGAGATGGGGGCATTTACTGATGCCCTTTTGCCGGATAAGGGAGTTGGAGAGGATGGTGAGAATATTGAGCAGAATGATGAAGTAGATTCTCTTGTTGGAACGGCCAGGCATAGAGAATTTTATCCTGAAGGCGTGGCAGAAATTCTTCAGGCAAGTTTCTTGCAGTATTTATGGTTCATATCTTATTTACGAATTACTATGGTGAGCCCGGCTGACATTTCAATCCTCATTTTAAGAAAGAATAACTGCTTATGTAAGGGGACAATTCTATACAGGCAAACCAGCCACAGCCATTACGAGTTAAATGGATTTATGTGTGATGAAGAAGTTTCTTTTTTCATTTTAATTTTATGTTTGGTGCCTACTATCTCTTTGCTAAGTATGATTTTTAGGATTGAAATTTTCTGTTGGATGACGGGTAAAATTAATGGGTCATCTGGATCTTGTGATACTGAGGAACAAGAAGTTAGCATCACTTTTGTATTGTTTGAATCTCTGGTTTGATTTTCTTATAGTTTCACTACATTAGTTGGTAATTTTATGTACACCAGAGGAAGTATGGCAAAATAAAAGGGATGCAGGTGCTGTAATATTTTGGAGTGTGGTTAATATAACGTTGCTTCTTTGCATTGTGGAAGCTACTTCACAGAATATTGTTCTCAAGAAAGTCTGGTGATCTTCCAATTAAACAAAGCCAAATGATGACATCATTTTTGGACGTGAGCTCTATTTATGATAAGGTCAAGAATATAGCTGGCCAGCACTAGAGATTCGTTAGGTTTGGCAAGGGAAATTTTGTCATGGTAAGAGTACAACCTGAGCCTTTCTTTGGGGACCTAACCTACAAGAAACTAGCTGCAAGGAAAATATATCCTTTTAAGTTATTTAGGTAGATGATAATGAATATAAACTAAATCTTTTATTAGATATTGGCATTAGCTCAGTGTTTAATGTAACGGATTTGACCTTGTATAAAGAACCTATTCCAAACACCTTATATTTATCTTCTCCTTTGACTTCATCTTTAGGTCATATGATCCCCTCTCCACTTACCTTATCTATAGTCCTATCCACAGTCCTGAGTGAATTGAACATTTGCGAGCATATCTCTTTATTACCATGAACATAATATAGCACCAACAAAATAAAGTTTTTTGCTTTTCTTGCTCTCGTGTCAATTTGGTCAACAAAAAAGTAGTCCAATGGATAAAGAATTAGGAAAGTATTGGCCCATTAAATACATTTTTTTTCCTAAGCCATTAGTGTTAAACTAAAAGGATATACAAACCAATACACCGTCAGGCAACAGCCTCTTTCGGAATGTTATAAAAATCATTGGGTAGGGGTATTCCCTATCTCATACAAAATGTCCTAGTGTGGCTATGTATGCAAGATAATCTACTACACAATTAATATTTCCACTTATATGTGTAATTTTTCATTAATTAAAGCTAAAAAGCAAAAGACTAATCTCGTCCTCAACATAGTCCTTGTTAGATTGAGAGCCAATGTTATAGTCAGGGTGTGGTGGAGCTTGCTATCTAGGTCTCAATGTTGCAGGCGTCTTGTTGTCCTGATTGTGAAGAAGGTTATTCCACAAGCTCCAAATTGCTCTATGCTTGGGTTGTTTCTAGGTTCTTGCATGTTTCTTTTGTCTAGCTGCTCCAGGTTACGATTTGGCTTATAATTATAGTTATTCCTTGGTGAAAATCATTCCATGTTGTTGCCAACTCTAGGATTTTGTGCTCGTTGTGGCCAGGTTGCAATCTTCCCACTTTCACATTGCACTCCTATGTGGTTCGGCAAGCTCTAGCTCCCATGGTTTGTAGTTGTTTTGACTGCTCTTGCTTTCCAACAAAGGTAAGCTTCATACTTCTCCATCTATGGAAAAATGTTCTTTTCGGTTTGTTCCAACTCCCATGTTTCGATCCCAACTAGCATGCAATATATTGGTTGTGCCATTTCTTCTTGATTTGGTTCTTTGTATGGTGGATTCGCTGAAGTCTCCATGGAGTCTCCTTCCAACCATATGCGAGTTTGTTGCAACGCTATAATTTTATTTCACATCCTACATATACTTCAATAAAAAACTTAATTTTATTTCACATTTAACACAATCCTCAATAATAAAATAACTTTATTTCAAATCATAACATTAAAATATTTTTCTCTCTATCTTAAAAAAAAAACTTAAAATCTTCCCAAAAAAATACTCTGACTAAACGAAGCCTAAATGTTTAATGTTGCCTTCGGGCATCTAACAGCCGTAGGGATGCCTTCTACAAATAGGAGGTCATTTGCAAATGTAAGATAGGAGCGCATAAGCCTTTAACTGACAAGCTGATGCTTTTAATGTCCTTTTTGAACCTACTGATGGATCACACAATAATAACTCAGAATACAAGATGAAGAGGTAAGGATACCATGGACATCCCTATTTAAGCCCATGCTTTGCCACAATCCAAGCTGCCCTCTTGTTGTTAATTAATAAGGCATATCTCGGCTCACAAACACACATCGGGACCATTGGCACCACTAATTAGGGAACCCAAGCTGCGATCTCTGTCCCCGTCGCTGCGAGCATATGGTCCTAGAAGTCCTAGGTGATTCTGTCATCGGCTTGCTTCATATCAACTTTAACCATCATAAAGTCATCTTTGGACTTAATGCTATGCACCCTATGAATGACCACTTGCGCCATTATACAATTGTCAGCAATTTGTTTGCTAGGAACAAATGCTGCCTATTCATCTGTAATCAAAGGTTTTAAGTGATTTTTCAGTCTTTATACCAACACTTTAACTATGACTTTGTAGATAGTAGCACAAAGACTAATGGGTTTGTATTATTTCGGCTACTCCGATTGCTTTTGATAGTTATGAGCATCACCAATGTATCTTTCCAACTTTGAGCATAAAACCAGAATGAAAGTGTGTTGTTTCGCTTTGACGGCATGGCCCTTCATCGAGACTCGATGCCTCTTTCAGAAAGTTGGCCTAATACTTTAAAACTTAGTCTAAAGTATACAACATATATCATCGAGCATCCTCTTTGAGGATTTTGCAAAACTCATTAGGGAGCGGCATACCCCTCTCCCACAAAAACTCTTTTAGTGTTGTTAGGTGAGCTAAGTAATCTGAAGTTCTATTTACATTTTTCTTCACATAAGTAATTTTACAAGAATTGAAACAAAAAATTACGAAAGCTATATCTTTTGTAGAAGCATCTATGTTTGAGAAAGTTTTAGGTGGCTTGGAATTTTGGAGGACTGTCAGGTGAACTTCAAAATCTTGTTGAAACGCTTGCTATGCTCCTAGTGACTCTCGGGTAAGGGCACTAACTAGTAACCAATCCAATTGGGTGTGGATAGGTTGGAGGGTTTCTAGTGAATCGCCTGCTGTCCAAACATTAGCTTCAAAAGGAGTAATACTAACAATGGCTTCAACTCCAAGAAAAGCTGATTTTGAGCTAAGAGGGGGTGGAATTCACAAATCAAAAGAGTCTAGAATTGCTCAGGTGGGCATGTGGATTCCAGTGGCTCTTTTGTTGTTTCAAGTCAACTTCAATGCTGTTAAGTACATTGAATGCTTCTTGCTAAGTCATTCGGCTCTTTTGTTTTGCTTGGTGAGACTAGCCATCAAATGAATGTTTTCATGTGTAGAAAAAGTTAGTGGTAAAAAAATAAGCCTTCTTTGAATCCTTTCTTTGACTGCCCTTCTAACTTTGCACTCTACACACACATGAAAAAGAGTTTTCTCAATATCTTAGTTCCAAGGGCAATGGTTGGTGGCAGCAGGCCCCCTCTGATAAAGCCAAGACACCATGGGCACTGCATCCTTATAAATTCTCCAGAGTGTTTGCATTCTAGGTTGAGTGGCCACCTTCCAACACCAAGCTCCTTCATTAGTATCTCCCTTACGTTGGAACTGATCTCTATATAAAGCAGCAGTGCGGGTCTTTGGCAACTCTGAGTTATAGCCCAAACAAGCATATACTTGGCAAGATTGGCATACTTTCATATAGACTCATCTCTGCACACTAGCGTTGTCCCAAATAACTGTTCAAGTTTCGCTTTATACCATCCTGAATCTGTCATCACCTCTTAATAGGAAGAGGGGTCTCATTAACAAGTATGTTGATTAAGTTGGCCAAAGAGAGGGGGGTACAAGATAGCCAAGGGTCCTCCATAAATGAAATTGAAGTTCCATCTTTTGATGAGCCGGATCATATTATTTGTCCGGTATTTTACAGTATTTATTATATATAGTAGTTATTCTAAGACTTAAAATGTATTATATCTGGTGGCTTTTCATGACTATGGAAGGGCTTATCTTGTTTATATCAATTGTTGCAGAACATTATTAGAGAGGAAATCTCTACTGCACATCCTTGAATGAGGGGCTCTATTGTAAAACCTTCACTTCACATCCTTGGAATAGTCCTACGATTAACTAGGTAACATTAGGTGAGCTATTCATAAATTGTTAGGTACCTTAAGTTAAATTTCCTTTTTGAATAGTCTGAGATTTTGTTATTAACCAACAGAACAAGTTAATTCTCTTTAGTCAAGATATCCATCAACCAATCACAACCTAGTAGGTCCTTGCATTCTATTTTCTACTGGATTGACAGTGACCGACTGTTGTAGTTTGTGGTGTCCTAACTAGTGATCATTATTTAAAAATTAAACCATTATTAAAAAAATTGTAAGCATCCTTTGTAATACAGCACGATAAGGCTAGTGAATTACACCAACCTTTAGATCCAACAGTAATCAGAGCATTGCGGCCTTCTTATACCATGAAATAACACAGGCTTCATAGTTTCTTTCTTTTTTTTTTGATACTAACATAGGCTTCATAGTTAATAGCATGCAACATTGTAATTTTCGAGATTTCATTTCGTTCTATTTTACTTATTAATTCCCCCTTATTTTTTGTTATTGCCAGGGAATGGCTTTTTTTTTTCCTGTAATTTGCATTTTGAGTTTCTGTATTGTGTTATTATTACTATTATTTTTTGTTGGGCAGGGGGAATGGATTTTATATGGAAGAGATGGCTGTCAGGATTCGGCAGTGTTCCAGCTGTGTATGTATGCCATCAAATCTGTTAATATAGGATCTTCTAAGGATCCATTCCTCTCACAGGTTTCAGATTTTGCTATACTTTTTGGAAATGAGCTGGATGCAGAGGTATGCTATTTTCAAGTAGCTTCTTTCACTTCAGAGAATTTGTTTCTCCACACCAAAAGGTTTTTGATGATCGGCTTTAATCGAGTTCATTTGCAGGTCTTATCGATGACAATGGATCTTTTTGTTGCGAGAATGATTATAACAAAGGCATCTCTTATCTATAGAGGGCCTGTTAAGATTACAGGATCCCAGGTTCATTATTTGGTTGTTGTCTTAATTGTAAATCACTTGTATACCTGGAAGTTCTCAATTTTTTGCTCACTTTTATTGTGATTGTGCAGTTGGTTTCACTAAAGAGCTTCCATGTCAGACTTATGAGTATTGTGCTTGATGTGGATGTCGATCCCGCAACCACTCCTTGGGACACAGCTAAAGCTTATCTTTTTGTACCCATAATTGCTGAGAAACATGTGGATGCAGTAAAAGAAATTAACTGGAGTCTTGTTGAAAGTATAGTCAGCTCTGATGCCTGGGCTAGTCCTCTCCAGAGAGCACGTCCAGATGTTTATCTAGGCACTAACGAGAGAACCCTTGGTGGTGACCGTAGGGAGTATGGGTATGGCAAGTTACGTCATGGTATGGCCTTTGGACTGAAACCGCACCCTACTTATGGTATCAGGGGAGCCGTGGCACAGTTTGATGTTGTGAAGGCTTCTGGCTTGGTTTCTGCTCAACCATCATTGGAGTGCCATGATGGTAAATATTCTTTCAATGGAAAACTATTCATGGCTGATTGTTGTATTGCTTTACAAGATCTTGTGGGGAAGATTGTTACAGCCGTACACTCGGGTAAACGGTTCTACGTGGATTCTGTGCACACTGATATGAATGCTGAAAATTCATTTCCACGGAAGGAAGGCTATTTGGGGCCTTTAGAATATAGCTCATATGCAGATTATTATAGGCAAAAGTATGTCTTTTTTTCCTAGATGTTGTGAGAATGCCTTCTGTGAAAATTTCCTTTTAAGTAAATTGGCAGTGCATTGATTTTGTGAGCAATTTTGACTTTTAACAGGTATGGAGTGGATTTGATGTATAAGAAACAGCCTCTGATACGGGTACGTGGTGTGTCGTATTGCAAGAATCTTCTTTCTCCTAGATTTGAACATAACGAAGGTATGTGAATTTCTTATTGAACTATTTTCTTGGATAGCAAAACAAATTTCCAGATAGATACATTCGCATGTGCACATCTGCACTAACTAAACTAAATGAGCAACGGAAGAAAGAACTGAATTTCCTTGTCTTTGTAAAGATTTATCAATACAGTGTGTGAATTTTGTAATGCTGCAGCACGGGATGGTGAATCTGATGAGAGTCTAGATAAAACATATTATGTTTTTTTGCCTCCCGAACTCTGCCTTATACACCCACTTCCTGGAACCCTTGTTCGAGGAGCCCAAAGGCTGCCTTCCATAATGAAAAGGGTGGAGAGCATGCTTCTTGCTATCGAGCTTAAAGCTAGGATCGATTATCCTGTTCCAGCTTCCAAGGTCGTCTGTCTCTCAATCCTTTGTAATATATTAGCTTGAATTTATTACTAACCAGTTTTAAGTGGTAACCTTTTGGCAGATCTTGGAGGCCTTGACAGCTGCTTCATGTCAGGAGACAGTCTGCTATGAAAGAGCAGAGTTGCTTGGTGATGCATACTTGAAGTGGGTTGTCAGTAGATTTCTTTTCCTGAAGTATCCACAGAAACATGAGGGGCAGCTTACCAGGATGAGACAGCAGATGGTGAGTAACATGGTTCTGTATCAGTATGCTTTATGCAAAGGACTTCAATCCTACATCCAGGCCGATCGCTTCTCTCCATCCAGATGGGCTTCCCCTGGTGTGCTTCCTGTCTTTGATGAGGATACAAAAGAATCTGAGTCTTCATTATTTGGTGAAGAATGTCCTGCACACATCACCGAGCAACAAAAGTATTCATATGATGATGATGATGCTGTAGAAAATTGCAGGGAAGATGGTGAGATTGAGGCTGATTCAAGTTGCTACAGAGTTCTTTCTAGCAAAACACTTGCTGATGTTGTTGAAGCCTTGATTGGAGTTTATTATGTTGATGGTGGGAAAAATGCTGCAAACCATTTGATGCGCTGGATCGGTATTCATGTGGAATTTGACCCTTTTGAATTGGAGTCTGTAAAGCCACATGCAGTTCCTGAAAGTATAATGCGGAGTGTTGACTTTGATGCCCTTGAAAGTGCATTAAATGTGAAGTTCAAAGACAGAGCTCTCTTGGTTGAAGCCATTACTCATGCCTCGAGGCCATCATCTGGTGTATCGTGCTATCAGCGATTAGAATTTGTTGGTGATGCTGTCTTGGATCACCTGATCACAAGGCATCTGTTTTTCACCTACACTGATTTACCTCCTGGGCGCCTCACTGACCTTCGTGCTGCTGCTGTTAATAATGAAAACTTTGCTCGTGTTGCAGTTAAACACAAGCTGCATGTCCACCTTCGCCATGGCTCAAGCGCCTTGGAGTCACAGGTTTGTTCCTTTTTGCATGCTACCTGAATGAAATAAACTCCAGGTTTGTTCTTTTTTGCATGCTACCTGAATGAAATAACATTATGTAAATTTTCTTAAATGATTACTCTTTGTTAATCAGATTCGAGACTTCGTGAAGGATGTTCGCGAAGAACTATCGAAACCAGGTTTCAACTCCTTTGGTCTTGGAGATTGCAAGGCTCCCAAAGTTCTTGGGGATATTGTGGAGTCTGTTGCTGGTGCAATTTATTTAGACAATGGTCTTGATACTTTAGTGGTTTGGAAGGTACGTGCCTTTATGATATCTTTTAGCTATATCATCATTTTACAAAGGGTAAATTACACCCTGGTCCCTGAGTTTAACGCTTAATAATGCACAGGTCCACGTTTTTAAAATTATAACATTGGGGTCCCTAAATTTTAATAAATTATCAAATAGTCCTTTTTTATTTTTTATTTAATTTTTTTTAAAATTACCATTATACCCCTCCCCCTCCCTCCTCTTGATCCCCGCGCAAGAGCGAGGCCGCCAGCGGGTCGCACGACCGCCGGTGGGTTGCACACACTGCTCATGCGCGGGGATCGGGAGAAGAGAGAGAGAGGGGGAGGGGTATAATAGTAATTTTTAAAAAAATTAATAATAAAAAAATAAATAAAGACCCATTTGATAATTTATTAAAACTCAGAAATCCCGATGTTATAATTTTAAAAATGTGGACCTGTGCGTTATTAAGTCTTAAACTCAATGACCTAGGTGTAATTTACCCTTTTAAAATTGTAAAATGAACAAAAAAGATGGCATTCAGATGAATTGAAAAAACTAAAATAAGACGGTAGATTAGTGCATTATTATACAAAAAAGTATGTATTAGATCAAGAATTAATTATATTAAATACAATGAATGGGAATAATTGTTAAGAATAGAAATTGTTTAATTTGTATATACAAACAGAAAATAACCGGTAGAGAAAAAAAATTCTTCTAATGAGAAAATACTGGCAGGTTCATACTCTAAAAAAAAAAAATATTGGCAGGCTGATTATTGGAATGAGTATGAGGGTTAGGAAAGAAGTAGAGGAGGATTTGGAGAGGATGCGGAAGAAGAGGATTTTGAGGGATAATTACAATTAGAGTAATTTATAATTGAGTCATTAAGGTTAGGGGGTCCCTTCACGTTGGTTTATATTTTTTGAATTGTTTCACTTAGGTCTGAATTATTGGATGTGTGGATATACACGAAAGGATAGAATGAGAAATGAGTATATCCGAAAGAAAGTTGGTGTTGCACCAATTGAGGATAAACTTAGAGAAAGTCGGCTTCGATGGTTTGGACATCTAAATCGTAGGCCAATTGAAGCTCCAGTTAGAAAAATTGAGTTATTGGATTTTGCTCATGTACAAAGAGGAAGAGGGAGACCAAAGAAGACATGGCAAGAAACTATAAGGAGTGATCTTAGTTACTTAAACTTAGATAAGAATTTGGTAACTGATAGAGCGCAATGGAAACAAAGGATTCATGTAGCCGACCCCACCTAGTGGGATTAAGGCTTGGTTGTTGTTGTTGTTGTTGTTGTTGTTGTTGTTTCACTTAGGTCTGAATTGAGTTTTAGGTTTCATGCAAGTTTTTTGCTAAGTTTATCATTATTTTTTGGAATAATAACCATATTTCGTCCTCTCTATATGCCCATACATTCCTCCCTCTCTGACTTAAATTTTTCATGATTTGCCTCAACTCACAATGATTGGATTATTTGAACATGGAGGGAGGGAGGGAGGCCACTAGAATATTGACTATAATAACAACCAAGCATTTGTCCCACTAGGTGGGGTTGGCTACATAAATTCTTTATTTCATTGCACTCTATTAAATAATAATGCTCCATTTAGCTCCAAGTATTTGAGATTATTCTTTATAGTTTCTTGCATGTCTTTTTTAACCTTTTTCTTCCTCTTTTTATATGGGCAAGATCCAATAACTTATCTTTCTGTATTAGAGTTTCTATTAACCTACAATTTATATGTCCAAACTATTCAAGTTCTCTTTGTGCTTATTCTCAAGTGAGACCACCCTAATTTTCTCACGAATATATTCGTTAATGTGATTTACTTGAGATCACAATTAGCAAGTAGTAATGTACATGTGAAATGATTCAAAAATGGTAGAACAATGTGCAAGGACTCTCTAACCTGGGACCCAAATGTAGTTCATCCTTTTGTTTAATTCATCAGCATTGTCCATACATAAAATCAAAACTAAGTTTTGAAGTTTACCCGTTCATAAACAAAAGTAAATGCTTAATACTTGCCAAAACATAAAACAGCTCAAATGTTCAAAATCAAATCAAATCGGCACCCGCCTTCCTTTGCCCATACATATCCAAGGAGGGTGACCACCATTGCTGCCAATTACGAGATGCAGCATTAATTAAAAGGCTATTTGATGACTGCGTAGAGTACTCAACTCATTCTTCTTCTTTCTATCCAAAAAGAAAAAACTCATTCCTTTTCTTTTATGTTTTTTCTATTATTCGTAGGTTTTCCAGCCTCTGCTGCAACCAATGGTGACTCCTGAGACACTTCCCATGCATCCAGTTCGAGAACTGCAGGAACGATGCCAGCAGCAGGCGGAAGGGCTGGAGTACAAAGCTTCTCGAGCTGGCAATCTGGCTACTGTAGAAGTCTTCGTTGATGGCGTCCAGATAGGTGTAGCCCAGAATCCTCAAAAGAAGATGGCCCAGAAGTTGGCTGCTAGAAATGCACTAGTAGTCCTCAAGGAGAAGGAAGAGAAAGAGAGGATAGAGAAAGACAAAGAGTCTGCATTAAAGAAAGACGGAAACAATGGAGAGAAGAACAACGGTCAGATCTTCACAAGACAAGCTCTTAATGACATATGCTTGAGGCGGCAATGGCCAATGCCTCAATATCGGTGTGTTAATGAAGGCGGCCCCGCTCACGCAAAGAGGTTCATATACGCTGTTCGTGTGAATACTTCTGACCGTGGGTGGACTGATGAATGCATCGGAGAGCCGATGCCGAGTGTCAAGAAAGCTAAGGACTCTGCTGCTGTACTTCTACTGGAACTTCTGAAGCAAGTTTACCCTGAAACCAAATAGTTTGCTTCAAGATTGCTGCAGTTGAGATCTCTTGATGAAGTATTTTTAGAGAGAGATTTAAACAAAATGAACATTCTGCCTGTAGAGGCAAACAGCTTCAGTGCACATCAATGCTATTGTATTATGATAAAGTTTGCAATTCAAAAGTGTAGCCAACTTCTCCTGAATGGCGATGGACGCGGGTCGGCACAAAAGATTTGCAATCGAGTGAATTTACTCCAGTGGAAATTAACAATTTGAAATCAAGAATAAATATGAGTACTTGCGTGAACATACATAACAATTTTAGTTCAAAATTTGAACCACTTTCCACAGACCAGAATTGAATTCAAAGCTAATTTGAAATAACTATGGAGTTGAACCCGTAAGTATGCTGCCACAGGAAGGAAAGATAACAAAAGAATAAAAACATTTGATTTTTTTTTTATTAATATAATAATTATTTTTATTTTATATAAAATATTAATATAATTATAAAAATAAATTTTATTTTTCATTATATATAAATTTTAAAAATAAATTTTTTTTTCCCGTCCAACGATTTTAGTACTGACAATAAGAAATTATGTTTCATTTTTTTTTTTTTTTTTTTTTT
>JAEMOT010003868.1:72321-83141 GCA_019297695.1 Apostasia ramifera | reverse complement strand
AAAAAAAATTTAAAAATTTATTAATTAAATTTAATAAATAAAAAAATATATAAAATAAATTAAAGAGGGAGGGCAAAATTGTACTTTTAGAGGGGGAGGGGGAGGGGGCTAAAAGTTTATTTGAATCCATTCTTATGTAACAATTGATTGTGAGACTGAATCTTCTCCTTCAAAGCATTTTAAAAGGAAGCACAAGATGATCTAAGCTATTACAGAGATATGTAAAGGGTGATTCTATAAGCAAAATAGAGAAAAAGAATTTTGTTGAACATGTTCTGGATCGCAAAAATTGCTTTGCTGCAATAATTGAAGATAATATTGAAAAAATCTATCTTAAATGTTCTTTGATTGTAGAGTTAATGGCAGACCTACAGACATTTGAAATGAAGGTTTGGGGTTGCTTTGTAAGAAGAAAAAATGACCCCAAGGATTTTTATGGCTCCCCTCAAAAGATGTACCAGCTTGACCAAATTACAAGTTCTTTTTATCAGAGCTCCACTTTTTATATGATCATACCTAAAATTGAGTTTGCATATAATAACTATGTCAATAGGTCTATAGAAATGAGTCCATTCGAGATTGTGCATAGTTATAAGCCTAGGACCCCCCACTGATCTTGTTCCCTTACCACTACACTATAGAGTTTCTGAGTTTGCACGGTCATTTGCTAAGCATATTAAGCATTTGCATTAAGAAATCAGTAAAAGAATAAGTCTCAGCAATGAGACAAAAAATTAGCAGATGCTCATAAAAGGTTACAGAAATTTTCTGAAAAATTATGTGATGATTCGGGTTAGACCCGAGCGATTCCCTTTAGGGATCGTTAAGAAGCTACAAGCACGGGGGTTTGGTCCATTTAAAATATTAAAAAAACTCGAGTCAAATGCATATGTGGCAAATTTACCATCAGATTTTAGGACTAGTACTACATTTAATATTTCAGATCTAGTGGCCTACAAAAAACCAACAGCAATATTCAGTAATCCGTTTGAGCCTTCTTCCCATATTAAGAGAGAACCTACCCCTGAGTGTCCACCTTCACAGCCTTCCATTAAAAAAGAGCAAATTGAGTAGATTCTTGATGATCAGATAATCTCAACTAAAAATCAGGGATATCAAAGATATTTGGTTAGGTGAAAAGGTTGTTAGCATCAGAGAATTTCTAGATCGCTAAAGATGAGTTGCAGTAACTTAATCCAGACTTGCTAGAGAGGTACTGCAGCGGAATTTACCCTTACTCGACGGAGTCGAGTTCTTCGCACCTAGGGAGAATTGGTGGGGACACGACGAGATAAGACCGTCAATTTATTTCAGGCAGAGTCTTACACTCAGCACCCAAGATCTCACCACATGACATCGATCTGGATGGAGGATTGATATCTATAACTTTTGTCATAAGTATGATTGGTGGGTGATTAGTGGATTAGAAATTTCCATTTTAAATCAATTTATTAATTTAAATGAAAATATTCCAAATTCTGAGCTGATTTCATTTATTTTATTTTGTTTTGAAATGTTCGCATTTGGCATGATTGTATTCATTGTTTATTTCCGCATTTATTTTTGTAATTTGATTTTCAATTGTAATAGACCTATATAAAGACATAGACTAGTGTTATTTGTTCTTAATCTTGAAATGAAATTATTTTGAGTTAGAATATTATGTTATATCTTGGTGAAGGGAAAGATTGAGGCCTTGGATAAAAATCCCTAAATACCTTAAAAAGATTTAAAGTATTTTTCCAATTTTTTCACATTTTAAATTATAATTTCAGCTCACAAAAATCCAGGCACCTCTTAATAATTTTCAAAGCCCTAATCCCTCGTTCTTCTTCCCTCTCTTTGGCTCGGGGCTCCTGAAACCGTCGGCTTCGCCGCGCCCCCCTGCGTGTGCCCGTTGCCAACCTTGCTTCGCACTACCATATTAACATAATTTTTAATTTAAAAAATTTACATCTATTACTCACAAAAAATTATTTTTATATTTAATATTTTTTAAATTCAATATTTAATGACAACACCTCCACTAACAGAAAAATAAAATAATAATTGAATTATCTAAATTTCATTCAAATTTATTAGTTTCGTATCATTATATTAATTAAGCTTAAATGGGAGAATGTAAATCTTATATAAAGGTAGTGTGAAATAATGTATGGCCTTACGAAGAATTCATTTATTGATGAAATTCTTACTTATAAATATTTTTAAAATATTAAATTATTTTATTTAAAACTTAAATATTATTTGTATATTATTTATCTAAAATTATACACACTTTACACTTAATTCTATTCTTATTAGAATATCAAATTTTGAAATTTAAGTTATTAATTTATTTGACTTTCTTCTCTACTCATTTCATTTCTTATAAATACAAAATATTAATCATTTTATAAATCATAATATTTATTAAATCTATTAGCTTGCTCATAAGAGTGTCTATATTTCAAGTTTTTAATTTTATTTTTGTATTTCAGACTAGCTTTTTTACTCATAATCGTACATAATGTGGGAATGTTTCTTACTTATTATTATACCTGGGCACTAATGCAGCAGTTCTTGCAATACAACTCATCGCTTCCATAGAATATCCCGACTTTAGTGTAATTTTTTAAAAGATTTATGTCATATTTATTCGATAATTTTTACACTGACTGTCAATTATCTAATATAATCTTCATTGCTTCTCATGTAGGACTTGGGATCGAATAACGACACGTTAATCTTATAATAATGAAGAAGCGTAAATATTCTTAATAATTTCAGCTCAAAAAATTTTAGTTCTCTGTTTCATTTTGAATTTTAATTCTAAATTTAGATCTATTTATATATAATTTATTGAAATAAATTTAGTCCACCGCCAGCGACACCCCCTCCGATCCGTGCTCCTCCTCCTTTGCACCCCACTGTCTCTGCTCCCGTTCGTCTGCCGCCACAACCGCGACGACTGCATCGCGGCGACCGTCCCGACGGCTAATCGCTCCACTCGCATCTCTACCTCAGCTCTACGCCCACTCCCTCCTGTTCACCTCCGACTCAGCTCCGCGCCAGCCAGCGGCCGCAGCCGCAACTCTATCTAGTCTCGTGTTCTCTGTGACAATGCAGATCGACGGATTAGAACCCGCGCGCACGAGTCCAGTTGCGGCCGACCTCATCATTAACTGTCAACACGTGCTAGCTGCCTAGCCACCTCCGTATCGCTTGCACTTCATCATCGCCACGGATCTTCCTCTGGCTCTCTTCATTTGCTGCGATTTATCTGTTGTGTTCGTCTCCATGGTACGGAATCTCACCCAAGGTAAATCTGAATCCTGTTAAATATCTCAAATATTTTGCGAAATCTTATGGTGATGTCTATTATCGGGCCTGCTTGATTAGCTTACCTGTGCGACCAGAATATTATTGTGTAATTAAATTACTGTTGAGTAATCTTTTGTTGTGAGGATATCCTTTACTACGTTTCCTGGCACTAATCTGTTGAGATTTGATTATCTTAAATCAATTGACAAGTTAACTAGATATTATTTGAACTGGTTTTTAGATATTTAAAATTGATTTACTTCTCAAATTTGTAATTTCTTAATTATTATATTATTGTTGACAGCAAATATTTTTGAACAATTTTGCGATCATCTGTTAAATTTACTTATTGATATCTAATTAAAATTACATTACGTTTATTGTTCTACATCAACCAGCCTCCTTTTCTCTCAGCCGTTTTCTCACTCTCCTCTCTTTATCTCTATTCTCTCTCTTCTTTTTTCTTTCAAGTATGCACAAGAAAGCAACGATGATGCATCAAAATCCAAATTTTGCTGTAAGATTTGTGAATTATCATTGTTCTTGACAAGATTGTTTCGGAGAAATTTGATTAGAGTTTCATAGTGAGTTTTTCATCTTTTCACCTAAATATTATTGTTTCTTTAATTCCAAGTTACTGATTCTTGCCATAGATTTTCATTTGCAAATTGTATAAATTATGTAGAGAATAATACTTTACTTATTTGAGAAATTATTGAATAATTAATTAAAATTATGTTAGAGATGAAATTATATATAATATAAAATTAAAATTTTAAGTTTAGAATTAGATCTTTGGATAATTATATAATAATTAAGAAACTATCAATTAATACAAAAATATTCAAATTACTAAATTGTCATTGAAAACTTCTATTTTTGTGTATTACTATTTTGTTTATATGCTTCATCGTGGCAGGTCACTTTGCATGTTCAATGAATATTCTTGCATTGAGACATGAATATTGAAATTTTATAGTTTCAAGTACTAGATCTTATAGAACATTAAGTTGAAATCCTCTTTGTATTCATTGCATATTAGCTAGTTATATGTTGCATTCATAGGAACGACATAACTCCTTCATTCCTACATCACTTATAGAGGTGTTCGTATTTCTTAGAGAAACACATTGTTAGATGAATTGGACCAGCCGCAAATCTTGAGAAAGGTCATCCCAAAGAAGTTTAACTTCTTGAAGCCTTCGAGATGAAGAATAGAAATGGAGAAAATAAGTTATTTTCTTCTGTTAATCACTTAGGATTAGTTAGTTCTAAGGTTCAGCTAATTGCATGACTTGTGGCACCCATAGAACAATGCCCCAGGTCAAATTCTATGTCTTGTATGTTACAAACTTATTTGTTGAGTCTTTAGTCCATCTTTTTTCTCTTTAAGTTGTACAAGGTCTTGCAATCCAAGTACAACTAAAAAGAAAGTTTTGGCTGTGGGACTGCAACCCGGGGAACCTGCAGTAGCAGGTTTGGCTGTGGCCACAGCAGCAGCTGCTGCTGTAGCAGCACATTCTGCTGTTGCTACAGCAGCAGGTCAGCATTCTGCTGCTGTCGTTGCTGTTGCTGTAGCAGCAACAGCAGCTGAACCTGCTGCTGTAACACCAGCAGCAAACCCTGCTGCTGCAGCAGCAGAGAACATTTTTGCTGCAGCAGCAGCAATGCATGCTCCTGCTGTAGCAGCAGCCGTGCCTGCTGTAGCAGCAGCAGAATGCAATTATGTTGCTGCTACAGCAGCGGTTCCTGCTGCTACAGCAGCGTTTTCTGCTGCGGTAGCAGCCAAATCAGTCCCCGACGACGCCACAGCAGCAGCAATAGCTGCACTCCCTGCAGCCGTTACAACGGGAAGCATTCCTGCAGTGCATCCAGCAACGGTGGCTGGTCCGGCTGAGGGAAATCTTCCATTACCCTCTCGCAATACTCACTTGTTGAAACTCTTCCTCGACAACCTGCAATCAAGAGTCCAGAAAAATCCAGCTGACCCTCAGGCAATTAAATGGGTGGCAGCCTTGTACCACTCATGGAGAGCTCGCAACGGTCGCGTCCACAACAAATCTTTCCCGTTGCCTAGAATTATCGCTGCACTTGTTTCTTTTTGCGAGGCCCAAGAACAACCTTCATCCAACGTGGGGAACTGGGATCCCAACAGCCTTGAAGGCTGTTGTTACCCCTCTGCATCCCATTGGGATCCCCCCACCCCCACGATGGATTAAGGTGAACTTTGATGGCTCCGTTAAACAGAACAGTGCGGCAGGCGCAGGGGGGGGTTTGCGGGATCACTGTGGCAACCTCCTACTAGCGACTGGCTACAAGCTCTACACTCATGCCACTACTACAGCAGAAGCGATTGGAGCACTCATCGCGATGACAGCCGCCCAAGAGTGGGCGGATACGGCGGACGGGATTTGGATAGAGGGCGACTCTGCCATCACTATTGCGGACCTTCACCGGACAGCCAGAGGACACCCTCCCGACAAGACTATGGCCCAAATTGCTGAGCTTTTTTGTGCCTTCAAGGCATATAGGATATCTCATGTTTATAGAGCCGCTAATAGAGCGGCAGACTTTGTAGCTTCCTTTTCTTGTTTCGATGACACAGAGTGGCGTAGGGGCATGTCTCTCCCACTCGATTTTTGTGCGATCCTCAACGAGGATCGAACCTTTTGTACCTGATGTATCTTTTTACTGTTATAGTATTATAGGCTACGGCCGAATTTCAAAAAAAAAAAAAGTTTTCATCTTTGAATGGTGTTGTCAAAAATCCTAGTTTTTCTTCCAGGTCATCGAGGATACTGACATTTCCAACTACAAATTATATGAACATGTAAAGATTACCAGCATGCATGACATCATTAAATATAATGCAATCTTCTACGATAGAAATACCTGTTCATCCAATTCAAAGAAGTAGGCACTTACATTTTTGGACCGTTTAATAGTAACCCTGCTGACACCAGTGACAGGCTTCATTCCTAGCTTCAAGCATTGCCTTGCGACTCTTCTTCTCGCTTCTGCTCTGCTTGGAGGACCCGTTTGCTCGAGCATCTTGCTCACCTGCACGGAGACAAACCAGATACACAACTTCACTGTTTATCTATTCAGGAAGATTCAGGAACTTCATGGATTAGTAACAGCATAGAAATTTCATTCAAATTGTTCGGCGATGGGAATAAAAGAGCTAACAAAAAGCCTTTCCATGCCACAAGATTTACCTAAAACAATGAGAAACAAAAATCTAGCCCTAATATTCGTGAACAACTAACAAAGAAAAAGAGATCCGTTTGACGAGGGAAAGTCGGCGAACCTTCTGCATCAACGTCAACATCGTCGGCGTCCTCTTCATCGTCGTAATCTTCCTGCTTTAGGCCTTCAATGACAGGAGCCTCTTCCTACATGAATTCCGTGTGAACAGAAAAAAAAAAAAAAAAAAGAAGAAGAAAAACGCTAGGTGAGAGTGTGAGACATGGGAGAGGAAAAGAAATGGACATTATCTGTGATATCCTGAAATTTTTAAGTCAAAAGAAATTGAAATATAAGTTGATTTGAGGCTTAAAAATTAAAACTGATTTGAACTGAAAATAAAGCATTTTGGATCTGAAAAGAATGATTTTAGACCTATTTATAAAATGTTGGAAATATGGGGACTAAATTGCAATTGTTCCATTAATCTGATGACAACTGTCGCGGAACCGCCTTTCTCTGCTTCTTCCGCGTGTCGCCCGCGCCAGATGAGAGAAAGGGAATTTCCCCTCTCTCTCCCTCTCAGTTTCGCGCGCCCGTGCCAGCAGCAGCGCTGCAGCTGCCGCAAGCTCCAGCAGCAGGAGGAGGAGGAGGAGAAAAGGAAAAAAAAAAAGTGAAAAGCTAGGAGAATAAATGAGAGATTTCAAGCATTGTTTAACAATAAATCGGTAGGTAATTCTGTCCCTAAAGTTAATATTAATACATTATTGCTTGTGAAAACGGATGAATGTTGTGAGGCTTTAGGAATTATATTATTATGTCTCGTATTCTATTAATTGCGTAAGGAGAAATAAAGGAGGAATTTCAGGTCTAGCCAAAACAGTAAATCGGTAGGTGTTGATTTGATATTGTGTTGGGAATATAATTTAATGTTTCAAGATTATGAAGAAATTATGATATCGTGGAGAATGAATTAATTTGGTGGAATTTTGTAATCAATCCTCTGTTTGTTTTGTTATTGATGTTTTGATCTATTAAATGGATTTTGCATTACAGAAGAATTTTAGTAGACGTGTTTATATAAAATTATGTTATTATGTCATGTATATTGTGTATGCTGTTATCTGAGTGAATGGATGAGATATATTTGTCTGTGAGGTGATGTGGTATACCAAGAACCGACGAAGGCGGAGAGTTTCCTATATATATGTTATTTCGATGAGGGCGGGGAGTGTACGTTGGGTGATGTCCTAAGAAAAAGAAATCATTGATGTAAGGTGTGGCTCCCGTTAAGGCTTCTAGAATAACAAGCTGTAGGAATTTTTGTCAGGCTTCTAGGTGAAAGGGTATAGAAATAATAGATCCACGTCACTAAACAGAATATTATTATGTTATGACAAATTCAGTATGTTCAATGATAAGTTATGATAATTAATTTGTATATATTACAATTGATATTATAATGTTAAGATTTATGATATGGTATGTAATATTATTTTGAGTAATGAGATAATATTTGCATTCATGATTTAAAGGCGATGATGAGTAAGGCAGATTTCTCACAAGTGATCACACATGCCAGCTCGAGCTTGATTTGGCGCGACAGCGTCAAAGGCCCTTTTGGGCTGATGAGAAATGATTGTAGCATTTGAGGTGATTTGTTGAGAAACTTGGGGCCCAGAGATATAATAATAATGAGTAAAGATGATTATGATATTGATATTAAGGATAATATTTTTAAGAGTATCTTGCATATTGGACTTGTTGTAGTAGAATTTGATTTTATTTCTGGTTTGATTCTAATACATGAGTTGTATTTAATCTGTATGCAGTGTTGAATTGATTATTATTATTTTGGATACTGTTTTATCTATTGAGTCTGTATTAACAGATTCCTATTATTTTTAGTAGCAGGTATGGCACTAGAAGGATCACGGGACAAGGAAAAGAAATTGAAGGTAATTTTGCTGTGATATTTAAGAATTTTGAGTTGAGATAAAAAAAAATGAAAAGAATATTATTTTTCTGGTATCCGGAAAACCGGGACGTCATATTATCCTTCTGTTCATCTTTGATTGAGGATAGCAGCTCTTCCTGGACCATGGCGACGGCATAGAACTGTAGAAGGAGCGAGCGGGGAAGATGAAGGCAATTAACAAAGAGGAGATTCCAAAATTTTAAGTTCGGGCCGATTCAGTTTTAGTTCTAAAAATTTGAGGGTCAAAAATTTATTTTAGTTCTTGATTCTAATATACAGAACTGAAATTAAAATAAATAACAAATCTATAATAAATTAGTTTATCAATTTAAATTTTTTATTTTACTATAAGTCTAAAATATTATTATGAATTAAATATTTTATTTTATTTATATACATTAATATTAAATTAATAATTTATTTTTTTAATATTATTATTTTATTTGTATGAAATTCACCGTACTTTAAGTCAATTAAATTATACTATTATTATTAATAAAAGATTTTATAAATTATTAATAACCAATATACATAATAAATATTTTATTTAAATTTTATTAAATATGTTTTATAATTATAATTATAATTTAGTGAATTTGAATATCTTCATATATAATATAAATTTCAAAACTGTGTCAAATAATAGTAAGAAATAGACCAAAACTAGATCCAAACTAAATTTTTTCAATTCATGTGAACCAAATTTTTTAGTTTAGTCAAATTTTACTTAAAACTAATTTGAACGGACTGAGTTGCACTTCTATTTACTCGCTCTTTTATCCTCTATTTCACTGTGTCAAGATTCATGTAGCATTTACGTGGCGACAAGAATGACGAGCACTACTTGGAAAACCAAACTAGATCCAATTTTAGTACAAATTTATTATTTTTTTATAATTTCAAAGAATCAAATATACATACAAATTAAAAATTATGCAAGATATGCCTTAATAACTAAATTTAATTACCTTTTTGAAAAGCTAAATTAATATGATAAAAAATAAATAAAATGGACTATTAGACGGCTTACAAGCTAACTTTTATTATAAAAACGTTGTACACACATTAAGAACGAAATAACTTCAAGAATCAAATAACTAAAAATATCAAATGCGAATGATTGGAAGTCAACATTATGAGTTTGATAAGCCACAAGTTGTTTTTCAATTTTACGAGCAACAGTACGACAAACAGCCTCCTTAAAAAGATGATCATCCGAGATACTGATAATTGCGGATGCGAATGGTGAAATACTTGTGACATCAAGACACAGATTAATGCCCTCAAACTAATTGTAAATTAAAATATCAACAAAACGTATTAAGTGAGACTCAAATGCTAAAAAAGTTAACAGAATCTCATAATGGCATTGCACTCTATAATGTTTAAAAATATCAATCGATGCATTGCATATCACATCATGTTGAGAGATATAGCCGAACGAGATGCACAGTGACTAACACGATCTCCCCACATATCTAAAAACATAATGCTATATAAAGGACAACATTAATTTCCAATAAACGTAAATATTAATAAGTGATAATAAAGATTGATGTAATGCTTAATCAATAAAAGCAACGAATCATAACTTGACTATAGTGTGACCAATAAGAAATTTTGAGCATGATCAATAATCAGATATTAGAGTATCAATCTAGAATGTGAGAGCGCAAATTAGCATGCGGTTAGACTGCAACTTGATTATACAAATGAGTCGCCAAAAAAGTTGAACTTTAAGAGGAGCAACTATAATAAATAAATATCTTTTTTAATTGCCATAAAAAATTCTTTTTTGTGATATTTACCTTTTCATAATTAAAAAATAATTAATAAATTTATTATTATATTTATTATAATATTTTTGATAAAAAATAGTATTCTTTTGAATTTTTTATAAATTAATAATTTATTAGTTCATCGATTCGATAGTTAGTCTAATTGGTCCATCTGCGAATTGGATAGTAAATTATTTTTTAATTTGATTCGATTTTTACGGCAAAATTAATGCATTTCAAGCCGAGCCATGACTAACTTTTTCAGAATTAATTCGTTATTAGACCTACTCCACTGTAAATTATAATGTTTTTAGAAAAATACCTTGAATTATAATTAGATCACCATACTAATTATTTTGCTTTATTATGCCACTAAGATTTATTTAGAAAAACTCAAAATATTAATTTTTTTTCCCAAAATGTAATAATCATAAGAGTTTTTACATAAAGAACATGAAATTTACATGAAATTATGTATTTCACCATCAATTCGTAAATATTACCACTATCACACTATATTCATTTAAATTTTACGCATTTCACATATTTCACATCATATTCTTTGATGGTGAACC
>JAEMOT010003868.1:14920-66527 GCA_019297695.1 Apostasia ramifera | reverse complement strand
TATATATATATATATATGTATATATCTATTAGAATTCTAAAGTTTTAAAATTTTGCATGATCCCATTTATCTTTTCACGCAACTCGAGCTCGTCCATGAGAGCTGCGAGCACCCATGCACTGTTCCTCATGATATCAGAGAAAAGGGAGATGCTTTGCTAGCTGCTGCATGCATGGCACAACTGTATATATTTAAATACTGCTGCCTGCCAAAAGCCCTATACAGAGAAAGGAACAAAAGTCACTCCACAAAGCTATATATCCTTTAATTTTACTGTAGTTATACTTCCTTATAAGTATTTTATACATATAAATACACATCTTTAGCTGCAGGAAAAAGCTGGATCTAGGAGCATTTGTCTCCTCTTTAAAAAGCATATATTATTAATGGTAGCAGAGGGCCCTGCAGCTTCTGCTGCTCACCATATGATTTCTAGCTAGCTGTTGAAACCATTAAGGCTTTTCATATATAATTATATAGTCTAGGTGGTTCTTCTTCTTTCTCCTTTTACCTCTTATCTTTTATTTGCTTGGAGAAGAAGATGAGAAGAAGCAAGCCATTAGTCATTATGAGTCTGATCAGAAGGGTTACTTTCATCTCTACTGTTATGGGATTGGTTACACTTTTGTTGCGTAGTACCTGGCTGTTGGGCTGCTAGCCAGGCTTTTTAAATATTAGGTGATGAGATATAAGGGTTTAAGTTGGGATGGTAGATAAAATTAGGTAGAGATCAATTAAAACACAAATTCAATGAGGTACCTTTCAGATTAGGTATACATCATGGGTAGCAACAAATAAAAAATTCTTCATAAAAATATACAGGAAAAAAGATGGATGAGATATCCGTTTTGAATTAGAAAGTAATTATATCTATTTTTTAAATTTCAAATACCACAATATTTATCCTCACTTGTGAATTGCGGTAGTGCGGATTGAAACCCAGGACCTCTCGTATGGAGGCAAGCTCCCTTCCTATCAGACTAAGATAAATTCATGCATGAACATGGGAGTACTCATACCTTAGCTCTTTTGTTCTACCGATTATTTTTTGAATGTCAGGCCATTATTGACATCCTCAATTAATTAACAAGCTCTAATTTCTTGTAACAAGGATCTTTCATTTTGTCCCTATTCAAACCAAGTCACTCAACTCATCACTAACTTATGCTTAATTAGCCTCTAGGGATAATAAAATCTCTCTTTGTAATCTCATCTACCATATCTGGAGGAAAACAAAATAATAGAATCTTCAAAGGGCAGAATAATTTGATTCCATATGTGCTCACAGATCAGATTAAAGCAAAGTGTAGGACAATCTTGCACTAAGTCGGTTAGGTTACCTTAGGGTTTAGGCTTCAAGTCATGCCATTTTAGTGCTCAATGAGTTTCTCTCTGATTTGGATATATAGGCGCAATCTCAGGAAGGTTCAATATTCAATGTCCATTTTCATGCACACAAACTCTCATGAAGCCGAGTTTAACATTAGAAATGGCCATTTTTTTCATCCTTCTTGGTTCCCCATAAAGATAGCAATGAACTTAAAAGAGTTTGTCCAATTAATTCTTGCTAGAATTTTTAGAGTATTTTCTTTCTGATCATTTGGTTTGAGGGGTGTTGTTCTTTATATAGTCGGTCCTTCTGCCACATTTTTGTATATTCATCTTATTAATATTATATTTATACATGTGTGAGTTCGATTCAACCTCCATCTCTTTTCTTTCAAGTTTCAAATAATTAAACTTTATATGCTAAACTTTGTTTCTGGCTCCTGTTCCCTAAGCTTTTGAAAGAGAGTACTGTACAGTGGCTCATAATCTAGGGCTCAAATAGAATAACTCGGAATCTCACAAAGAGATATCAATTAATTAGAATTCAAAACAACCAAATTGTTACATTTTGGTTAGACTTTATATATATCATATAATGAATCAGGTTTGTTTATTCAAAACACATAAAGCTATATATATATGTCATAATTATTGACTATAAACTAATACACCATCAATAATTTTCTTCTAAAAAGACAAGTACTGAACAAGAAATAGAAAACAAATTCCAGGGTCTATTCGTTTGGCAAAACTTTTAGTACTACTATAGGGTTGTGACCACAGAAGAGTGCATTATATTTTTAATATAAATATATGTATGTATCCATATATATATATATATATATGACTTTTATTTATAAAGATAACATGAATTGCATAAATTTCAAATTTTGTTTAGATTATTTGTAGCATACTTATGAACTAATCATGATCCCTGTTTGTTTGTAAGGTTTCATTTTAACAAGGTTAAAATTAATTTAGATGAAAATATTTTTTTATTAAAAATTGTGAATAATGTGAAATAAAGTTAGTTATTATATTGAGATATATGAAAGATATAATATAAGTTAGTTATTATTTTAATAATATATGTACGTAGGATGTGAAATAATATTAATTTTTAATATTAAGTTTTATGTTTAATGTGATACTTGTTTAAAATTAAATCAGATTAATTTTAACCTGCTAAATAAATAGGCTCTATGTATTATTGATATGACCATAAGATAATAATTTATACTTGAGCAATTCCATGCATTTGTAAATAATAATTTAAGGAAATTAATGCCTTTGGTTTTAATTTATGTTTAATTAACATTGGGAATTAATTATAAATAATTATGGATATTTTTTACATCACTTGCTTTGGCTCAAATGAATGTGGGGCCACATACCAAAGACTTGGGTGAAGAATTCTTGATGCCATTATAGTCAAATTTTGTCAAGTCCACATCAACTTGCCTGCAACATATAGATATTGTACTTTGGAATACCAGCTATATATCCACCTTACATGTTGTTTCATATTCCTTTGTGAAATTATACTCAAATTAACTTGAGTTTTATTTTATTTTCTTTTTTTGGCAACACTAAACATATATTAATTACCATAATCTCCTTTTATTCACAGCTGATCTTTATACTAATGCCTAGTGGAAAGGAGGAGGGTAGCGACAGGTTGGCAATCGATACAAAATTCACTCGTGAGTTAATTAATTTATAGGATGGAGACTTTGTTATGGTTTTATTCTTCAAGATATATATCACTCTTTCCGCAAATACGTGCCTTTCTTTATAGCCTAATAAATTAAAGTTGAGCTTTTTATATTTGATTTGCTCTATATTTTAAGGTCTTCTAAATCTAATATTATTATTTTTTATCAAAGTCTTGGATTTATTTTTTATGCATAGGTAAGATGAAGAACGACATATATATATGTAAAAAACTTTAATAATGAAGAAAACTTATTAGAAGAAATTAATTAAGGAGATCAAAAAGTAAATATATACAGGAAAGTACTGTTTTTGGTGACTATAAGTTCTTAATAATAATTTACCTTAACATAAGAAACATAGAATATATAACATAATAAACCCTATGAGACCTAAGATAATTGGGCCAAACTGAATAAGTCCAGCGTGAGCGATCTTTCAGCCGGACTAAATAGTATATTCTATCACCAAACTCTTAACAATTTTTAGATTTTTCTTTGCAGTGATCACTTTACTGAGAATTGATATTGAAATTAACTTAAATATGTAAGGAAGGTTGAATCTTAACTAAATGCTCATAGTAAGCTGAACCTCGGATGGCAGCTAAAAGGTGAAGTTACACCAATTTGATAATTAAACGAGCACTATATAGATTTTCAAAAGTACTGGGATTTATATATATGGTTCCAAAAATTAAGAATTATAAAACTCTATATATACATGTGTAATTTTACTATTAATTACTGTTCTTTTAAAAAGCAAATTGTTTATTAAAGTTGCATAGGTTATGTTAGAACCTTCTCTAATGCCTCTATAGTCGAACAACTCTAGTTGAACAGCTCTAGTCGAACAACTCTTCAAAGAGATATCACCAGATCGTTCCCATCGTACTGCTATGTCAACTCAGTATTTAAGGTGGCATGGGGGTCCACTGCCTAACCGTTATTTGCAGGAATAGGTGCCAGACATGACAAATTGCATGTACCCATTATGTCCTTTCCTCTCCAAGTTGTAAATAAGGGAGAGGAGAAATCTCTGGGGGGCGGGCCGAGCTGCCTCTCTCTCTCTTTCTCTCTTATATTTATTCTGTTATTTGGTCTTCATTTAGAAATCACCAAGCTTTGTAAAAGAAAGGATTCGATTAGTGGATTTAAATTGTCCAGACGGCGTTATGGTTTTCCCCCAGATACAAGAATTTTCACGTAAAAATTATCATCTTATTTTATTCTATTTCGACATATTTTTTATATAAGGAGAAATATCCCAGATAATTAACTGTTAAGGCTTACTGTACGTAGAAAGCAGCATGGATAATTACTAGTCACCTTGGGAGAGCTTAATTAATTAAGCTAATAATTATAAATATATGTACGCATAAATTCATATATATATATATTTATATACACATACATATATAGTTATGTGGAAATTGAGAATTATAAATGATTCACAGATAGTTGATTAGTATGATAGTAGAAGTACCATCTTATCAAAGATAAGAATCAAATAAAAATCAAAATGTGGTTCACTTAATAACAATGCAAATTACTACAAATGAGAGCACAAAATACATTAATTTGAATACATTTCGCAAAGTTAAAATTTTTCTGGGTCATCCAAAAATTTTTTATTATATTAATTAAAGCTAACATTAAAAATCATCATGATCTGTAAAAATTAAAGCTGCCAAAACGCTCAAATATTTCTTGGAAATATTTATGATCTACTTCATGATCAATATATACACTAGAAAAACTTAAGGCTTAGCCCTAATGTAGATGCATACCATCATGATCAATATATGATAAAATGACCTGTATTAATGTGACCTAATGTAGATGCTTACTCCTAACTGGCACATCAACTATAAGCTGATAAACTGTTAGTTTACCTAATTACCATGAGGTTACTCATAAATATATCAAGCCATGATGTTGAAGAGCCTTAGAAGATATAGGGTTCACTATTACACCGAGGACTTTAAGGTCGAACGTCAATTTACGTTCGTCCAATCTAGGCCTTTTAATTCGGAACAATCAAGGCGCGCCTAGCTAGCCATTTTTGACATTCAATTAGGTACAACTCAAGACATCATTTGAATAAGGTCTAAAAGTGAAGAAAGTTCAATAAAATTGTTTAAAGTAGTGAAGGAAAAAGACAATTTTTTAGACTTTTTGTTAGACATGAACTTAAAAATTAATGTAGTGTAGAAGTGCAAATTAATTAAGAGCTGATCATAAGGAGGGATTCTGACAAGATGTTGGGAGAGATGCTAGATCTGAGAGAGTACATGGTACTCGATAGAAGGTGACAAAGAAGAGGATATTTCATTCAAAGCATTTGGAGCTAATTAATGACAATATATATTGTGATAAAATTAAGAACCAAATTATAAATTATTTCAGATCTTAGGGATAAAAAATTATCATAAACTAAAACTTTGAGACCAACGTGTGACTAGTGGTGCATGGCCTTCAAGGAACATGTGTAATTAACCCAAAAAGTATGTCAATCATCAAAAATCACATTATGATGGTACTATGGTCATTCATATTTATAACTCATACAAAATATCTTTTATATCGTTCATGTTAATTTGCCAACTAAAATGACAAAGAGCTAGAGATTGAAGAAAAGGTGCAAAATAAAATGAATATATATGTGACAAAAACGTATTTCTCAAGTCCTATAACATAAATATACTTATAATTTATTTCAATATTTTGTTGAAATGATTCTTACATCAATTCATTTTTTCTCATTTTTCCTTTCTAGACTAATGTAGCATTAAACTAAAATAAATACAAGACTAAGCCTATGCCGCATACTCAATGAGAATATTGTGAAAGGATATATAAGACAGTACAAAATAAATTTTCTAATGTCAATAAGACCATCCGGTTAAGCATTTAATTATTATACATGTTTCTAATGGCAAATGTAATATATGTCACACACATTTGGTCCTTCAATTGTTCAGCTTTTACATTTAAAAAAAAGAAAAACAGCAAAAACCTGTTGATTACAGATTTAAATCCCAATTGAGATCCCAATTTTCCTCCAAGTTTTAATCAAAACTTTAAATTTGATTAATATTTAATTGAAATTATAATCCAATTACTTAGATTTTCAACTTTAATTCAATCCACATTATAACTTAATTATGATCTAATACCTAAACACATTTTATTTGAATAGGTTTAATATAGATGACTTCCTAATTTAAACAATTTTAATCGTATTGACGACCATACATTNTATATATATATATATATCCCAAACCAATAACCCTTAGGGTGAATTATATATGTTACCCTTAAAAAAAAAATTATTTATTTAATTCTAAAATTAAATATTTACATATATCAATTCATAATTTGAATGCATGATTACAAATTACATTCTTTCATATTTATGAAAACAAGATTAAAAGCTAGATATTTCTTAAATTGATAAAGGAGGTACAATTTATAATCATACATTCAAAATATCATGGTGTGAATATCTAATTTTAGGAATTAAATAAGTAAATTTTTTTTCTTTAAAAGTGATTTATAATTCCCCCATTAGTTAATTACTTGCATGAAAGTGTTGAAAGCATGATCAAATTTAAATTTCTTTCCTCAAGCAAATATTTATTAACTTTTCGTTACTGAGACAACTTATAATGAACACGAGAAAATCTCATTCTTATCAACTCCTTTCTTTTTCAATTAATGTGAGTTGCATAAATGGAAGTTCATACACAACGGTACTCATTTTCAGTTACAGTCCTATAACTTCCTATGCTCTTTGGGTCCTCAGAAATACATATCTTCTGAAATTGGCTATATGGCTCTACTTCCTTTCTCTTCTGATGCCCCATCACATATAGCAAAGTGCAATAAATTAACGTAAATATTCCTAATCATATAAAAGGAAAAAGGAATACTTTTCTCCTTCACAAATCCCACTACATCAGAGAATGTGAATAAGTGTATAGCCGCAATTAATTCTCATATGATTCCTCTGCTGCCTATGCATAAAACCTACAGTGCTCCTAGTGAAAAAAAAAAAAAAAAACTTTTTTGGAGAAAAAAATTGAATTTTTATTGATGAAACTCTGAAAATTGCTTATGAATCCATGATCCCTTTGCAGCCTATACATAAAACCTAGAGTTCTTGTAAAAAATAACATTTTTTTCGCTGGAGAGTTGAAAAAATTAAATTTTTATTGATGAAACTCAAAAAAGTGATGTATGGGTATGGCATGCGCTATCCATGCATGCTCATGATCACATCCCGATGCAAAGTAGATAAGAAACAGACGGAAAGGATAGATTTCTGACCTCCATTGCTCCTCAGCATGTGCTTCTACGCATGCCCATCGATAATCTAGTTCATAGCCATGTAACCATCGTTCATGGCCTCGAGTTAATTGGCTAACAGTTTGGAATTGGAACCCTAATCACCTGAAAGAGATTCATCAAAAAAACAAAAAAAAGAGGTTTTTTTTGGGTTCTTTCAATCCTCATATTTACAATTCAATTGAAGGATTATTGTACATGGTGATCATTCTTCTTTTTCATCAGGATTGTAATAGAAATCATGACTGATCGGTAGATTAATTGAAGTAATTAAAAAAAAATGAATTCCAGTAGCTGAATTTTGACAGATGATCGTTTGCGATCTCTTACATTTCGAGATCCAATGGAGGCGAGTGCGGGTTTTTTCCTCCTCGGGATGACGACGAAGAGGATGACTCGACGACGGGACCACCGAGGCGGAGGTCGGCGGCGGTGGGGAGAGGTGACCCGAGCTGAAGATCGAGCTCACCGGAAGCTTCAGCCTCGTCGGCGTTGACGTGCTGCTCCGGGCAGTCAAGGTTGACACCGAACAGGCGGAGCCGCTTACCGGCGGCCAAGCCGTGGGCCACCGGGATCGAGTCCAGCACCATCGCCGCCGGGACGGCGCCGGAGCGGACCGGCTGGGGCAGCGAGTTCTGGGAGGCTGATCGGAAACAGAAGTAGCTTCCGGCCCCGGGGGCCGGTGGGGGCAGGGCCTGGGGGAGGAAGATGCGGCTGGCGGACCAGGGGGTGCCGGGGGACCTGGCGAACGAGATGTAAGGGTGGTGGGCGGCGGCGGCGCCGCCCGTGGAGGATGAAGGGGAGGCATGGCAGGGGAATCGCGGGATGGGGAGAGAGGAGGGGTGGAGGTGGGGGTCGGGGCGGCGCTTCCAGTCGATGAAGAGGCGGTCTCGGGCGGCGGCGCCGACGCCACGGCCGAAGGAGACGGTGTCCCCGGCGTCGAGGCGCTTCTCCTTGACGAAGCGGCTCCAGCCCTTGGTCATGACGTAGCTCTGGCTGGAGTTCCAGTAGGAGTAGCGGAAGCGCCACGGCTTGCCGTTGCGGTCCTCGAAGCAGAGGAGCAGCCCCTTCTCGTGGGCCGACGAGTCCAGCGGGAAGAACTTCTCGGCGTGCTGCTTCGGGATCACCAGCCTGTTCAGCTTCCCGACGTCGCTCGGCGTCACCACCTTCTCGAACATCTGCTCCTTCTCAATCGCCTGCGCCGGCTGCTCGGGCGGCCCAGCGGCTGAGGAGGAAGTTTCGGCGGAGCTGGCGTCGGCCCAGCGGAGTGGGATGGGTGAGGAAGAACCGGAAGGAAAAGTGTGAGACCTTCTGACTGCGCCGTCGCTCACGCTGCGTTGGTCTCGTTCGACGTCGTCCTCCTCGGAGGAATAGCGGTTGTTTCTTCTTCCAGAAGTGAACTCCATGGGAGCCCCGACGGTCAAGATTTGTGAAATTGAATGAAGGAATCAGATGTGGGTTTGTTCTCTCTTATTTGACCTGAAGAGGAAGAAGACCTGATCAGAAGTTAGCTGTTGCCCTCTGACTTCACACACAGGGAGAGCGAGCGAGCGAGAGGGAGCGAGCGAGAGAGAGAGAGAAAGAGAGATAGAGAGAGAGAGAGAGAGTCAAAGCTTCTTTGTTCTGCCAATTAACAGGGCTAGAAGCTTCTTTGATGAACAAAGCATAATAGGAGTTCAGAGAAAGAGGGAGAGAAAGCTATAGAGAGTAATTGATCAGCTTCTACAAGAGAGATAATGGGGGGGGGAGAGAGAGAGAGAGAGAGCAGAGAGAGAGGGAGAGGAAGGGATGGTGGGGGAAGGTAAGCAATACAGCTTTATGAGTGAGTGAGTGAGAGAGAGAGAGAGAGAGAGAGAGAGAGAGAGAGAGAGAGAGAGAGAGAGAGGGGAGGCGTATGAATGATATGGTTGGGCTCATGTGAGGTGGTCCTTTTCATCATTTTGGAGATTTATATATGGTGCGGGATAAGCCCCCAAAAGCCAGTTTGACTGTTGTGCTAATGAGTGATATAAAGGAGTACCCGTATGCAAATTTATACTAGTATGGGTATCGTATAGCTTATTTATATGAATCAAATTATGTCACAAATAAATTCATTTAATTACGTATAAAATACTTAAAATTATGAATTATGCATACAATATCTAAAATTTAATAAATTTAAATAAAATATTTTAATATAAATAAAATAGTAATTAACTCATCAAAAATTATATTTATATATGTGAGTTTAAAGATTAAAAATAAAAATCTATTAAACTTAACAGTATACTGCTGTTAACTTGCACTTTTCTTATAATCTATTGTTGATCTCTTCTAAAAGGGAAAAATTAGTGTTGAGCTCTCATGTTATATGCTCCTTGTTGATTGTATGGGTACAGGATCAGGTCTGACAAACCACTTGATAATATATAATGGCAATACGTTATAAACTACTTTATCAACATATTATCAAGTGATGGCGAACTGGAGTTGGCACTGAAAATTAATTGACAAGCATCATGGATCTTGCCCTTCCTGATCCAATTATAGAATCATAGATAATATTGGTTGATATAAGACTTCTTTGGTTGTTATCTACTATCTGCTATAGTATCGGCAAGCCCCTTTTTGGCCTGTATATTTAGAAATCGATGATCTCCTCACGAGGACTATTATAGGTATGTGACAAACCCACTCTACTTGCTCTAGTGTGACTATTAAAGATAGGTTAAATCTAGAATATTTCTTAATTTTTCCAGCACAATTAAGTCAAAGCATGTCCTTTTTGAGCTCCATGACTAAACAAAATTGTAAATTTCTTATTATGATCATTGGGGACATTCCAAATGTATGAAAGCTCTACAAGCAGGAATTAAATCAGGCTATCTCCAAAACTCTTATGTATCTACGGTGAGTTTGCACTCAAGATTGCTAACATGAAATTTGTACTATTACTCGTAGGACCATCTTTTAATGAAAAATTCTGCAACATATATCTATCCTTTCTATTAAAAGTTTCACTAAGGCCAAATAACATCTATTCCGTGCCTCAAAAAGATGAGTCTTGGAAATATCTATTACTTAATACTTATATTCGTTACAGCAAAAAATGAATGTTTCTATTATATATCTTATAAATAATCTATTGTTATTGATATTAATAAAAAAACACATCAGCATCGTACAATTTATTTCATTTATGATTATATCTGATTTTTCTTCATATTACTCTAGATTCTTTTGCTTAAAGATTGTGTATTTTTTCCAACAAATTTTTGTACTCATTCATATATAAATATAAATATAAATATATATATATATATATATATACGCACGCACATACATACATATCAATACCTATATATTATAACTTATTGTACATAATGCAAAGTTACTAATTCTGATTGATAAAAAATACTAATTCTAATTAATATTCTCATGTCACCTGACTCTCTCTCTCTCTGATCTCCCCCTTACTTTCTCTCTCGTCGTTTTCTTGATGTCTATAGGGATAAGGGAAGAAAATTTCCAAATTGGAAGAGCAACATGCGCATTGAAAAGTTGTGATGCAATGTAACATGTGACCTAAGTGAAATGAGGCACAACGCACGCCTCGCCAAATTTAATATTTTTATGGGTAAATTACTCGAAGGTCTTTGTGGCACTTGAGTTCTTTCATTTTAATCCATTAGATGAAAATCATTATCATTACTATAGGGTATGCAATTCTTTTTATTATCAATAAATATTCTACGTCATACTGCACTAAAAATATTGTCCAACTTATACCAATAATATGTTTGAAATGTAAGGACTTTTGTGCGGTGATTCAAATGTTATCGATTTTATATTTTTTTATATATCACTACTTATTTATTGTCCACATATTTATAACTTGCATTTACATGTGATATTTGTGTTCTTGAAGTTTTGAAATTTTGAATTTTTATGTAAATATAATTTTTAAGAGAGGAAATAAGACTAAACTCTAGATACTCTTTAATTTGATTTTTACTACTTCCTATTGTAAAATCTTGCAAGAAAATAGAAGGGGAAATTATGAACTCATTGTATATATTCACTTATAATTGGCAAACTTCAATTATTTATTTATCCAAGTTAAATTTTAATCATAATAGTTTCATAAAAAATTTAATAATAATAAAGTTAAATAGGATGAAATATTTTTATTTTATTTTTATTTTTATATTAAAATTTAAAATAAAATTAATAGTTTACATTAAAGTGATTTAAATTGTGAAATAAAATTAGTACAGTAATTCAAGTAGAGTTCCCTGTTTGACGTGAGAATTAAAATCAGGACTAAAATAATATTAATTTAAAAATAATAATAATAATAATTAATAATTTTTCTAATTATTCTACACAAGTTTTTATATAAAAAATATTATTTTATTTCACATACTCAATAATTTTTAATAAAAATATTAACTTTATTTCACATTCTAGATCGACCAAAATACTAGATTCTAGTATTTTAATATAAGATGTGAAATAAAGTTGATATTTTTATTAAAAATTATTGAGTATGTGAAATAAAATAATATTTTTTATATTAAAATTTGTGTATAATGATTAAAAAAATTTATTTATTATTACTATTATTATTTTTTAAATTATTACTATTTTGGTCCTGATTTTAGTCCCACGTCAAACAGGCCTTAAAATTATTATCATATTCATCAAGATCTGAATTGCGTGCACCAACGCAAGTAGATCGACATTATTTATTTAAAATTATTATCATATTTATTTCTCTCTCTTCCTTGTTTCTAGTTTTTTAAACAAACAGATTGTTCATTTTAGCTCTTAAATAATGTAAAATTTCCTAAAATGCCAATTATATTGTTCACTTTATATATTTTCATAAGTTAGTCAAAAGTTATGTTCAGAGATTGACTAACTAATCTTCATATTTGATAAGATGCCAAAAATAATTTCCAAAGGCAAAGGTACTAGACTTCTGTTCCTTTACTATAAATTTGCTGATTAATTTACTCAATAAAAACTTATATTTTTAATTACACAAATAGAGAAAATAAAAAATCTTATGAAATTAATTAAGCATGTAATTCATATTATATACTTCTAACTTGAATATTAATTAGGTCAGCCTGAATTTAATATTTTTTTTATTAGGGTTTAGTTTTTTTAAAGTTTGATATGTATATAACACAGGAGCTTTTTCTATGAATTTTTCTTGTTCATGATTTCTTATTCTAGTGGTTAAATGATTTTTTTTACTTTTATTTTATTTTTATGATAATGAAAGGACTATTTTATTAATATAATAATAGAATTATGTACAACGGTTCAAGGTTTATGCATTTATTTTACAGAAGAATTGTACTGATGCTTGCTTTTAATATTTGCCAACTGCTATTATGTTAAAAGGGGACTCTTTCGTTTAGTTTGACTAACGCTGGAGATTTTGTCCTAACTAAGAAATAATTAGCTTGATAATGGCCTGAAGTTTTCCTCGCTAAAATGAGATCAGTCGATGTGAAATTCTCAACTTATCAACAGAAAATCCTATGAAAGTGAGATATAGGGCTGAGATTTTAAGTAGAAAGTGTGGCATAAAATAAGAGTAAGAGAAATAGGAACATATGTATTTTTTAATGAAAACATTGTCCCAAATTTAAAAAAAAAAAAAAGAAGAAAAAAAACAACAATGTCTTAAAAGAAAAGATCTATAATTTTGTAGCTCTTAAAAATTATGTATGATATAAAATAAAGTGAGTTAGTTATATTAAAAATTATGTTAGATGTAAAATAAGATAATTATTTAATATTCAAATTTATATAAAATGAGATATAAAATATTATTTTATTTTTAAAAAAATAAAATAAGGTTTTATTTGGAGAAAATTTTAGCCGTAGCTAATATTTCCCCAAACTAAACTATGCCTTATAGAGTGTGAGAATGGGATATGATCACAATAAAAATACAATTATTAACTAATAGACAATTAACCTGTAAGTTGATGAATTGACTTCTTTAACCGAATGACTATTCACAATTACACAACTGTTAGCTAAATGGGCTTAGCCCATAGCATTTGATCAACTTAAAGAAGATGATACGACAAATAACGTTTTCAATATTATATGATCGCCTCAAGTAGAAAGTGTTATTGGGTCGAACAGTCTTCAACATTCGTATGACTAACACATTAAAATAGTTTTCAATGAACGTCTCTTATGCAGATACACTGATCAAGTCGTAGTAGGCATACAAATATTACAAGGTGAATTAGTGCATTTGAATTTATAGTTCTGATATTTGCACACTATCTTCTAGATTGGGAACATATATATAGCACTACTTATCATACGCATAGATTTTAATTTTTCCAAAATCCTGTTTTGATAGAATTCTCAATGTTTACTTACTATCAATAGGCTTTTACATTAGTTAGAATCAAATTTAACTTGAGTTCATTAACTTCGCTTCTAAGTCGAACTCAACCACCTAGTTCCCAATCTACGCACGCCATCCCTACTTCTATTAAACCTCTTTAATTGGTCTGAATTTGGTGCTTTCTGCAATTAGATCTTATTTAATGCCACTATAGCTACGTTGAGTAATATTTAAAATAATTCATAGGAAAAATCAAAGGTAACTTTGGTATTTGAAGCAAAGACAAACAAAAAGAGACAGGTTAATAATTAAAACCACTGTTTTGGATGATAAGAAAATCAAGAGAGAAAAATACCAATTAAGAAGTTAAGTAAGGTTTATGAATTTTTGTAATTAATAAGATAATAATAAGTAGAGGGAGACAAAAGCCACATAAAAATGAAGTTTTGGATCTCACCCAAATTAGCTAAGCTAGCCCAATTAAGTTGGGTCCATGCACGGGCCACTTGGGTGGTCCCACCCATGGCCTCTTAACTCCATGATTTGATGCCTCGCATGACCACCATTCCTTTCATTGCATCCTTGGAGCATAGCCAACGGCATAACCTACATCATGTACAAAAGATACCCTTCTCATTACCTAATTCTTAGCATGCAAGCATTTAACCCATAAACATAGAGTGAGATGAATAGATCACCACTTGAAATCAAAATTTTAGATTTTGAGTCTATTATTATTCGAAAGCGAGTTTTCCTACATGTATATGATGATATCTACACAAATAGTTTATATATCATGAATCGTATGATGAAGTACCATATGAACTTTTATAATTGAATCATTGCGATTATTGGAAGACATGTCCTACATTAAAGAAGCTCTCAACTATGTGGTTTGCTTTGATCAAAAGAAATTATTATTCCAATCTCCCCTAATATGATTAATTCGAACTTACGACCAGTCAGTTAACAGCCAACCACTTAATTACTATTGAGCTATTGAGGAATAATGAGAGATTTGACCTCATACAGTTCGCTTAGTTGGTAGAGCTCCGCTCTTACAATTGAGTTATTGCGGTAAAAAATAATTGAAAGTGAAATTCTGAATTTTTTTTTTATTCTATATGAATGATCTGATTCACATTAATTTTTGAGTTAAAGAGAAAGACATAAATACACTATGTTATTTTACGTAAAAATAATTTATATTACATGACATTAGCTAGAATGAATAAAAATAAATAAATAGAAGCATAACAAAACTATAGGTTGTAGATACATGTTATGTAGCTTTTTTATAGTTGAATTAGATCATATAATTTTGTAATATGCCATGCGTTGGCATTTCATATTCTTATATAATTCACTCCAAAGTTAGCAATATTTGATACTAATGACATTATATTTCTATAAGTAAAACTCTATAAAAAGTTATGAATCTTTCTTTCTAAACTATAATACTTTAATTGTTATCTCCTTAATTCAAGTTGTTTTATGTTTTTTATACATGCACAATCTAATCATATAGGACAGCAAAATGCCATCATGCAAGAAATTTTTGTATTCCTACGTGATTAAGATTACTTGTGTGTTGACCTAGCCATCGACACGGATTTACCTGACACCAGTTCGACACTCATCCAATAAATCCAATTTAATGCTAGAATTGATTATAGCAGTACCTATTCTTCAAGGAAGCAATATGAAGTGTGGGCCAAATTAGATTTACCTTCATGGAACCAGTAGAATCAATAGTTCAAGTTTTATCTAGAATTAGATTTGAATCTGGGTAGAAACCAGTTTGTAAAATTGGCAAAAAACCAATTTCAAAGGGTTGGCTCTACTGCTTTTTTTTTTTTCGTTTTCATTACCTTTTGGTGCTTGTTGGCTTGGCAAATGATCATAAGACTATTGGCCTAGCTAATGGTCACGAAATTGTTGGCTAACTAACTTTTTTTTATTAACTTTTAGTGTCAATTGTCCGAGCAAACATCGTAACATCATAACTAAGATTGAGAATTGTCACATGGAGAGGCCATGTAAATGAGATTAAAAATAAGAAGAGTGTATGAGAGAGAGGAAGATTGTAACATGCATCTCGTGATCCTAATGTAAAGGTATTGTTCGCCTTAACTTTAAAAAAATTACGTGACTTAAGTGCTTCCCAGGAGGTCACCCATTCTAGTGCTACTCCAATCAAGCACGTTTAACTCCAATCATTATTTAAATTTTGAATTTATGAGATTTAATTATCCCTTAATTTTAGCCTTGAAAGAAATAAAAGATTTACCCTTAGATTGAGTTATTAGAGGAAATAATATTTTTCTCCTCTCACACATCGATTCATCCCTCTCCCAATTCGTAACCACCGGCCCTAGCCCCCTCCTTGGCCGAAAATGAGAAAAGGAGAGAGAAAAAGAAAAGAGAGAGGAGAGGATGAGAAAGGAGACGGGAGAATTAGAGATCCGAGGCATCATAATCTTTCTCTATAAATTCGGCAACTATGGAATAAGGATTTCAAAGATTCGGATGAAAAGAGGAGAAGAATAGGAGGAAGAAAAAGGAGATGTTTTCATGATTCCTTGAGGTAGGAGATCTCTCTAACTATTAAAATTTAAATTAATCAAAGATAAGAATTTGTATAATTTGACAAAGATTGAATAAATTTATTATTTAACTATTTATGAAATTTTATTTTATTGCATTGCTGATATTTTCTTCATATTTATGGCTGTAAATTTCATCTATGGGCTTAAATTATTTTATTAGAAAAATTTGTTTAGATATACACACGATTATATATTGCTGAAATATTTCTGTTTCGGATCTGAGCACTGTAGCATTAGTTTGGGGTATCAAATGATCTCGGCTTTTGATAAAAATTATTGGTGAGTTAGATCTTGAAGTTACCTACAACCTAAACTTTTGATTAATTCTGAATAAAAAGTATGATTTCGGTGTCATTACTAAAATCTGACAGAAATTTGAATTTTCTGACTGAGTTTAGTTCATAGGAAATTTGGTATACCAAATGAATTCGGATTGATATGAAACTTTATATGAAGATAGAGAACACATTATACTACAACTTTTATGTAAAAATCTTTATTTAAAAAATTTATTTTGAATGAGATTTTGCTAGAGAAAATTAGCATAATTTTTTTTTTAAAAGAGCTTATGATCACATGTAGATTAAATAAAAATTTCTTACGTCGGATGATTGCTATTTAATGTAAATTTGGAGATTATTAGATTATTTAATTATTTATCATATTTATATAGTGCTTTCATTAATTAACCTAGAAATATATATTTTATTATTAGAATTCCAAACAATTGAGTTACTTTAGCAGAGGTACTAATTATTATATTTAGAAGAATTGGACTTATGAAATTAATTTTAAATATTATAAGATATTGAGGATTGATGATTTAATTAATCTTTGATAAATATGTTGTTTAAAACTTATGTTAAATAAGTTTATTAATAGATGATTTAATTCGAATAGTGAATGATATTTTTATAATCATAGAGTGATAAAAATGTGAAATTGGAATTGATCATGATTCAAATTAATTCACTTTAATATGAGGCTCAAATGTAGATTATAGTTATATTATTAGTTTTGGTCATACTCTCATCAAACTTTGATTGAGATTTCACAAGTTATATGTGGAGAGTTAATGATCTTTATTAATTTAGATTAAAATATCTTTGAAGATATCATGATTATTTTTATTGGTGATTACTGGATTACTATAGAAATTTAATTCAATAGGAAAGATAACTTAAAATTAAATTATTGAGGTTAAGATATACAAGATGGATTGTGAAAGTTAGATAATATATAGTGCATGTAAATTATTATGAATTAATTGTTATCTCTATTTATTTATTCAATAAAGAGATAAATATATAATATAATAATATGCCTCTTTTCCTTGACTGTGATACCTACGGGAGTACAAGTGTACGGACTTGTCGTCACATTCGATGTGAATATATTGACTTGTAATTGTGACACCTACGGGGGCAAGTGTACGGGTTTGTCGTCACATTCAATGTGAATATATTGACTTGCGACTGTGACACCTATGAGAGGACAAGTGTACGGACTTATCGTCATATTCGATGTGAATATATTGACTTACGATTGTGACACCTACGGGAGGACAAGTGTACGGACTTGTCGTCACATTCGATGTGAATATATTGACTCGCGACTGTGACCTATGAGAGGACGAGTGTACGGACTTGTCATCACATTTGATGTGAATATATTGACTTGTAATTGTGACACCTATGGGAGGAAAAGTGTGTGGATTTATTGTCACATTCAATGTGAATATATTGACTTGCGACTGTGACACCTATGGGAGGACAAGTGTACGGACATGTCGTCACATTCGATGTGAATATATTGACTCACGACTGTGACACCTACGAGAGGACAAGTGTACGGACTTGTTGCACATTCAATGTGAATATATTGACTCGCAACTGTGACACCTACGAGAGGACAAATGTACAAATTTATTGTCACATTCAATGTGAATATATTGTCTCGCGATTGTGACACCTACGAGAGAACAAGTGTATGGAATTGTCATCATATTTGATGTGAATATATTGACTTGTAATTGTGACACCTACAGAAGAGAAAGTGTAAAGATTTATCGTCATATTCAATGTGAATATATTGACTTGCGACTATGACACCTATGGGAGAACAAGTGTACGGACTTGTCGTCACATTCGATGTGAATATATTGACTTGTAATTGTGACACCTACGGGGGGCAAGTGTACGGGTTTGTCGTCACATTCAATGTGAATATATTGACTTGCGACTGTGACACCTATGAGAGGACAAGTGTACGGACTTATCGTCATATTCGATGTGAATATATTGACTTACGATTGTGACACTTACGGGAGGACAAGTGTACGGACTTGTCGTTATATTTGATGAGAATATATTAACTCGCGACTGTGACACCTACGGGAGGCAAGTGTACGGACTTGTCGTCACATTCGATGAGAATATATTGACTTGTGTTTGTGACACCTACGGGATGACAAGTGTACGGACTTGTCGTCACATTCAAAGATATAATATGATATTTAGGCATGTGTATGAGCTTGCTATGTGACTAAATTTAAAATCAAGATTTTAAAGGCAATAATAGATTAAAAGTTAAATGTGATTTCTGTGGGATAACGCACCTGCCTTAGCTCGAGCATATGATATATAGGCGTGACGGCGTCCATTGCTATTTTGGGCAAGGGGGTGAAAAATCCCAAAACTGATTGAGGACCTCACATTTTAGCCATTATGGGCCATAGCCTGCGGGGCCAGAGGATGACGATCCTCAAATATGTAAAAGGCAGTTGAAGTGTAGTACGAGAAATCACGGTCCCAACAACAACAACAACAATAACAACAACCAAGCCTTAATCCCACTAGGTGGGGTCGGCTATATGAATCCTTTGTTTCCATTGCACCCTATCAGTTACCAAATTCTTATCTAAGTCTAAGTAACTAAGATTACTTCTTATAGTTTCTTGCCATGTCTTCTTTGGTCTCCCTCTTCCTCTTTGTACATTGGTAAATCCAATAACTCAATTTTTCTAACTAGAGCTTCAATTGGCTTACGATTTAGATGTCCAAACTATCTAAGCCAACTTTCTCTAAGTTTATCCTCAATTGGTGCAACACCAATTTTCTTTCGAATATACTCATTTTTCATTCTATCCTTTCGTGTATATCCACACATCCACCTTAACATCCTCATTTCTGTAATATTTATTTTATTTGTATATTTCCTCTTTGTAGGCCAGCATTCTGCACCATATATTATCGCTGGTCTTACTATAATTTTATAAAATTTACCCTTGATTTTGGATGGTATTTTTCTATCGCACAACACACCAGAAGCATTTCTCCATTTTACCCATCCTGCTTGAATCCTGCTAATAACATCATTATCTATTTCGCCATTATTTTGTATAATTGATCCAATATATCTAAAGCGCTCACTCTTCTTGACAATTTGATCACCAATTGTCACATCTCCAATATAAGTATTTTTTTCTTTACTAAATGTGCACTTCATATATTCAGTTTTTGATCTACTGAGATGAAAATCTTTAGATTCTAGTGTATTCCTCCAAAGCTCTAGTTTCGCTTTAGCTCCCTCTTTAGTTTTCTCAACAAGGATAATATCATCTGCGAAGAGCATACACCAAGACACTTCATCTTGGATATGTCTAGTCATGACTTCCATAATCAAAGTAAAAAGATATGGACTTAAAGCCGAGCCTTGGTGTAATCTAACTGTAATAGAAAAATTCTTAGTCAAACCTCCTTGTGTCCGAACACAGGTAATAATTCCTTCATACATGTCTTTAATAACTTGAATATAAACAGTGCAAATCTCTTTCTTTTCTAAAACTCTCCAAAGTACTTCTCTTGAGACTTTATCATAAGCTTTTTTCAAATCAATAAAAACAAAATGTAGGTTTTTCTTTCTCTCCTCAAATTTCTCTATTAAACTTCTTAATAAATGAATGCTTTTCTATAGTAGATCTACTTGGCATAAAACCAAATTGATTCTCTGATACCTTAGTATTATGGCGTAACCTTTGTTCAATCACCCTCTCCCAAAGTTTTAAAGTATGACTCATTAATTTAATTCCTCTATAATTAATACAATTTTATACATCGCCTTTATTTTTATAAATAGGTACTAATATACTCTTTTTCCATTCATTTGGCATCAAAAGAGTAAAATAAAATTAATTAAAAAGGAACTTGCTCGTTAATTATATTTTTATATTTATTCTATTATCATTTTATATTATAATAATTATTAGGCGAATCATATTATACTTGTTTATATTTAGTATTCATATTATGTTAAGTTATTATCTATCCTGCATTTATATTGTTTAATTGTTCATAAGAAACTCATGATATACATGCTCATTTATTTGATAGTACTTATGTTATGAATTCTTATTTGATATCTTCTATTTTACAATTTAAGTACACGTAATTATCATAGTCATTGCTATTATGTTATTTATTCATTTGATATTGGTTCATGAATATTACTGTGATGTATATAATAATTCTCTTAAATCTCAAAATAATAAATTTGTGATTATGAAATCTTATTAAATATTTTATGTGACTCATAGCTAGTTGATATCTCCTACTGAGTCCTGTTGGTGGACTGATGCCATTTTCGGCAATATTTTTACAGGTTTAGCACAGGCATAAGAGGCATGAGTGAGACAATTAGAAGATTATTTTAGATTATTTGTGTTTAAGATTTTATTTTTATTTATGACGTAACATAGTAATTATATATTGAGGACAGATTTATATTAAGATATAGTGGAATTATTTGAGGATAAAAAAAAAATTTGGGTAACAACCGAGGTAAAAGCCGAGATCGTTACATTAGGTTATTGGAAAATTGTGATTGTTCATTATAATAGAAACAAGTTAAAATATGTGTATGTAATATTTTGTAATGTTTTGAGTTTGCATAGCGTAATTAACTAAGAATGGATAGGTAATGCATAAATAAAGTTAAATGATCTGACATGTCGGTAAGTATCCTTATTTTATATTAGAATTTATGTGAAATAATTAAAAAAATTTATTTATTATTATTATTATTTTTAAAGTAGTACCATTTTATCCTGATTTTAGTTCTCGCACCAAACAGGGCCTATAAAGTTTAGCATTTATAGTTAGGGGTTGGATCTTAAATTTATAATTTAAGGTTTGAGTTATAGTAATTAAAATTTAAGTTTTAAAAATTAGCATTCAGTATTTAGGAATTAATATTTATGATTTAGTATTTAATTTTAGAATTTAATTATATTAAAGGAGTGTTAAAATCTATCATCTTTTTTTACCCAAAATTTAATTTAAAATTTTTATAAAATTATGTAGTTTATATGATATATATTTATAAGTAAGACGGTAATTATACATGATATTTAGAATGATATATGAAATTTATATAAAATTGATCAAAAATATTTGCTTTCGTGTAAAAAACAATAAACTTTGTAAGGTTTTTATATATTTTTTATTTTTTTTTATTTTTTGGATGTAATCAACTGCGTAAGTTTTCCAGTTTCATTTATTGAAGATAACGACTAATTCCAAAATTTAGTTTTTAAATAAAAAATAATCCAGGTGAAACACGCATGCAACTAATAAGAAAAGGGAGATGGACCTACATGAAATGACCTGTGAGATAGTCTTACTACTGTGCAATTTGCCCTAACAAAGAATTCCATCCGCCCAACAGTTCAACGACAGCTCCACCGCCATAATTGAAAAATTGCAGCTGAATGCCCCAAATAGTTTATTATATTACATGTGGACCATAACAGGCCACATCTTTTCCCAAACGTACGATAATCTCAATTTAATATAAATTATTATTGTCTAACCTTGTTGGATTAATTTAATCCTTCAAATCAAAACCTGCACACGCGCAGACGCTCCGACCATGGAATTAATTAATTAATTATAACGGCATGAGAAAAATGCGATCGACATCTTAACCGATTCCGCAGGAACACTATAATAACTGCCCTCTCCGGTCACAGACAGGCGCAGAATTTATTATTGCGTTAATTACACCCAGGCCCCTGTATTCGGCACCTCCTTTTCCATTGGTTGCAAATTTCAAAATTGGAACAGTTGGACCGACCTGGTCAAAATTTGATAAAATCATGTGTATTTGTTCTCAAAAGTGCAATCATCATCAATATAGATTTATATATATATTTTAACAGTTTATTTTATGTGGTAAATGAAAATTTTAGTAAAGATCAAAACTTTATTTAATTTTTAAAAGATTATTTCATATTTTATCATACATAAATTTTAATATTAAATAATTATTTTATTTTACATTTAATATAATTAATTTTATTTCACATTTATCATAATTTTTAATATAATTATTTAATTTATTTCAGATCATATATATTTTTATAAAAAAATAAAATTATTTTATTTTATTTTTCTCCAACCAATTTATTTTAAGAAGAAAAACCAAAATTAGCTCTCATATTGTCAATGTAGCTGAATGAAAATGTGCTAGTAAGGCAGATATATAGGTCAAGAAGTGTGTCAGCCGATCAGATGATATTTATTTGGTTAGAGGAGCATTCAACTTCAGTATTATTATTATTTTATTTTTTAATAAAATTTTCATTGTTATTATTATTTTCTCTAATTATTTTGAAAAAGTATTACAACACAACTCATAATGTTAGTTTTTATCTATAGATTAATGCATATGAATAAATCGAAATACTAATAAAATAGTTAATTTTATTAACAATACGACTACTTTTGATGATAATTTGTGAGTAAGAGAATGTTCCTTTCACTTATTTTTTGTGTAATTTTTTATGTGAATTAAAATTTTAATATTTAATCAGTTAGCATTAAAGAAAATCTAAGTTACAGAAATGAACTTAAAAGAATTTGCATTTATCTTTTCATTTAAATTTAAAATTCATGCTTCATAAAATTAAAAAAATAAAATAAAATACTGAAGATTTATTCAAAAGGGAGAAGGAAAAGAACATTAACCTTCAATGAGAGCATTACAGATGGCTATAATAAATTTTTAAAATTTACATTTTGCATAATTAAAATAATTGAAATATGTAATTTATCTATGTTTTATGTTATTTTCACTAATTTTTTTTATAGCGATATAGAATCCAATGTTTGTATTTGTCAATAAAAAAGTGAACATAACATCAGTATATTTAAATTCAAATTATCAAGAATTTCGTGTTTTACATGTAAATAATATTGCAGTATTAAATCTAGTCCAAAAAAAGAAATATTATTTTTAAACAAATGATGTTTTATTTATTTATTTATTTTTGATTGGTGCGCTTTATTATGTTTGGAAAATGAAAAAAAGTTTTTTTTAAAATGAAAAAAAGAGACATTTAGATGATGAACACAAAAGTTAGGCTAATTTATAAATTTCACTACGAATCTCAAAATATTACAGATATCACATCTAAAATATTTATTTTTTTATTTTTCACATCCTACAGTAAATTCTATCAAAAAATTTAACCATAGTTAAATCTCAGAAAGGTCCGATGCTCGCTCGTAATGGCCCTACATAAGAAGAAGATGCAAATAGCAGAGTGATGTTCGCGTGAATACGCTATCGCCTCGCGAGAATACGCTCTTGTCTCACGTGACTATGCTGCCACCGAAACCAATGCAGCTCTGCGATGATGCGATTAATTGTTGAGATTTTGTTGAGATTTAATTATGGTTAAATCTTCTGATAGAATTTACCGCAGAACGTGAAATTTATAGTAAAATTTATAAATTAGCTTAATTTCTGTATTTATCGTGTGAATGTCTACTAAAACAAAAATATCTGGATGTGATTTACCTGATGATATCCCTGATCAAAACGGCGTCAGTGATGACGTCATTGCGTATCGGGTTTGACGTGGGGTTCGTGGGTCGGGTCGTCAAGTGGCGCGAATCCGTTATTTTTATATGTGTGTATATACGTATTACAGTGGAATCCGTTATTTTTAACTGGCAAAAATATCTCGTTTTCGTAACTTCCAGGCAGTAGGCCTTCGGGCCCGTGGGTTGGGGCCCACCGGCCCATTATGGTTGATCGTCAGCCGCTGGATCCGAGAGCCAGACAAATAGCGCGCCCAGAGGAAGGGGAGCTGAACCTAGAGCAGGATGCCATTGAACCCGGAGATTCTTCGCTATGTTATCTTTTAGGTTAAATTGTAACCGGGGCCCTGAGGTAAGAAGAACATTATAAATTAGCTCAACTTTTGAAAAACTATAATTTGGTGCCATGTCACTGTAAAAACGGTTTAGTTTCTCCTCAAAAGTTTTAGCATTATATTAATATATTATTCATAAATATTATTTTTTTAATTTTTGGTAATATTATTTTAAAATTTTAATTTTTTAAGAAAGAGAAAGCAAGAATTAGCAGTTTTTTTAGAAAGGAGAGGACAAAAATTGTAAATAGTTTAAATCAGTTTAAAAAATTCAATTTTTATATTTTTTTATTAGGAAGGACAGCAAAAAAATATGAGATTTAGATAAAAAGACTAAAATTATAACATTTTTACAATCTTAAAGACTAAAATTAAAGTTTTTTTAAAAAAAGTGAGGTCAATTTGAAATGTCATTCGAATCTTAATTATTTTGAATGCAATTTTTTAAAACATTTTTTGTACGAAAAAATAAATAAATTTTCATTAATTTAAAATTGAATAACTTCCGGTCAAATCCTAGCAAAATTTTGCTATCTTTGTTTTTTATTTTTATTTTTTGTTTCAGGCTGCAGTTGACTTTAACTCAGCTTAATATAAAGCAGCCAGCTTTTGTACAATAATAATAATAATAAAAATAATAATAATAATTATAATTATAATAATAATAATAGATATCATCTAAGTTTTTGTACTCAATTTTAAGTTTTAACAAGTTTCTAAATACGTGCAGACTATACGAAAATTTAAAATATAAATAAAAATAATATATTTATTTCTATTTCTAAAAATGAATGACTTAAAAAAAAAAAACTGGAGAATCGGATAACATAAAAGGAAGCATTTCATTTTCATGTCTGCATGCTGAGGTGTCATTTGTAAACAATTAAAATAAAAAATAATTTAAATAAATGAAAATTTTGGTTAATATGCAACATCAAGAAATGATTGCAAAAATAAAATAATAATAAAATGCAAAAACAAAATAAATAAATTCACTAAACAACATATGTAATCTTAAGGTAAATAAATCTTTATTATTATTTTTAAAATCTTTAATTTTATATATTATTTTATTTTATTTTATTTTTACAATGTCTAGATAAATAAAAGATAAATAAGAGATAAACATTTAAAGGCCAAAATAGAAAATGCTGAAAAGATAATAGTAAATATTTAAAGGACAAATCGAAAAATTAGTAATCACAAATGTAATTTAGAGAAATTTTAAAGATAAAATTGAAATGACGATTTTTACACAATTTTAATGTAATATAAGAGATCATCTTATTACGAATTGACATAACTTCTCAAGAATCTCATGGTAAATATACCGTGGGAAGAAAACCTCGCTCCCCTTTTATATGCGTCATATATAGAAAAAATAAATTCTTTTACCAACATTGTGGCAACTCAAAACTTATTGACACTAGTTTTTAACATTTACAGATTAGTAGATAAGGCTACCGTTAAACCCAGTAGTCCCCATCTCCAAGCTCGTTAAACCCAGCATATGCCATATACACTGCTTTACTAGTAAAGCAGCTTGTCGATTGAACATTAATTTTTTTCATCACAATGTTCAAGGGACCAATTCGTATGAGGCCAATGTATGCTTTGGCATCCCGCTACTTGCTCAGGCTAATGTTCTAATTGGTGATGAAAGAAGTGATTGCCCTACTATTTAATTGTTTCGAAGAAGATGCACAGAAAGATGATAATATAATTTGTTTAGAGTATTTTGAGTAATTTTATAAAAGAAATGAAAAAAAAGAAGAGCCTATCTCTCAGACCCATATAAAAGAATTTCAAATTTTACAGACCTTCATGTAATATGAGCTTAATCTATCTTTATTTAAAAAAATAAAAAATAAAATGAAGTAGAAGGTTGGAAGAGATGAACGAGAGTGGGCTCTGATCACTTCTTCGAGCCACGTCAGCTTGCGTTGAGGGCTCCAATAATCAATCACGTGAAGATAAAGAGCTCTACTATTCCCACCAAAAAAAAAAAAAAATCCTATTTTCATGTGGGTCCCTCTCATCACAAAATAATTAAATAAAATAAAAGTAAAATAAACAACAACAACAACAACAACCAAGGCTTAATCCCACTAGGTGGGGTCGGCTACATGAATCCTTTATTTCCATTGCGCTCTATCAGTTACCAAATTCTTATCTAAGTTTAAGTAACTAAGATCACTCCTTATAGTTTCTTGCCATGTCTTCTTTGGTCTCCCTCTTCCTCTTTGTACATGGGCAAAATTCAATAACTCAATTTTTCTAACTGGAGCTTCAATTGGCCTACGATTTAGATGTCCAAACCATCGAAGCCGACTTTCTCTAAGTTTATCCTCAATTGGTGCAACACTAACTTTCTTTCGGATATACTCATTTCTCATTCTATCCTTTCGTGTATATCCACACATCCATCTTAACATTCTCATTTCTGCAATATTTATTTTATTTGTATGTTTCTTCTTTGCAGGCCAGCATTCAGCACCATATATCATCGCTGGTCTTACTACAGTTTTATAAAATTTACCCTTAATTTTGGATGGGATTTTTCTATCGCATAACACACCAGAAGCATTTCTCCATTTTACCCAGCCTGCTTGAATCCTGCTAATAACGTCATTATCTATTTCGCCATCATTTTGTATAATTGATCCAAGGTATCTAAAGCGCTCACTCTTCTTGACAATTTGATCACCAATTGTCACATCTCCAATATAAGTATTTCTTTCTTGACTAAATGTGCACTCCATATATTCAGTTTTTGATCTACTGAGATGCAAACCTTTAGATTCTAGAGCATTCCTCCAAAGCTCTAGTTTCGCTTTAGCTCCCTCTTTAGTTTTCTCAATAAGGACAATATCATCTGCGAAGAGCATACACCAAGACACTTCATCTTGGATATGTCCAGTCATGACTTCCATAATCAAAACAAAAAGATACGGACTTAAAGCCGAGCCTTGGTGTAATCCAACTGTAATAGGAAAATCCTTAGTCAAACCTCCTTGTGTCCGAACACAGGTAACAGCTCCTTCATACATGTCTTTAATAACTTGAATATAAGCAGTGCAAATCTCTTTCTTTTCTAAAACTCTCCAAAGTACTTCTCTTGAGATTTTATCATAAGCTTTTTTCAAATCAATAAAAACCAAATGTAACTTTTCCTTTCTCTCCTTAAATTTCTCCATTAAACTTAAAAGTAAAATAAAATAAAATAAAAATAATCATCTCCGAGCACCTGAAGGCTGAGGCGATTCCTGAAAGGGAACTACATGAGTGGCACATAATTTAATTATGTGGGATTCACAAGGCTAAATGAGGAAGCCAAAGTGTTTGATTTGCATATTAATTTATGATGATTGGACTTAGTAGCCTCTGAAAATATAAACTATTTTTATTTTATTTTATTTTATTTTATTTTATTTTCTGCACGAACTTTCACAAATAAGATTCTTAAGGAAGAAAAAGCTAAATTAATGATAAATTTAATTCGAGTTCCTGAAATATATTGCTGTTTGCATATAGACTTTAAATGGGAGGGATTTGATTAGGCCTTCAAGCGAGTCGAGTTCGAGCAAGCTGATCTCATTTTGAATTTTAGCTTTTTGAGTTCAAGTCAAGTTACAATCATCCGAGTTCATGAAGTTGAGTTTATTCGAGTTAAGTGATCGAGTTTATGTAATAGACAAAAATATATTTCAAGTATTAAAATTGTTATAATAAATAATAATATTTATATTTAAAATATAGATTAATGTGAATAACTTAATTTTCTTTATAAGCCATTAAACATACATTAATTAACTTATATATATTACATAAAAGTGTAAATTATATATAAAAATTATGGATTTAAAAATATTGAGATTAGAGGAATTATAACATTTAAAAATATTGAGATTAACGTGATGCTTCCATCGCGAACAACGCTTGAAACTCGAATCTTACTTAACATAAATTTGAGTTAAAATTATTTTGATATTTAAGTGACCCAAAGTTAACTTAAATGAAATTGATTGAAATTGCATATAAACTCAATGTATGCGCACATTAGCAAATAAACTTAAAATTTTTGTATTTATTGCTGAAATCAAGATAATACCATTCATATAAAATAATACATGCACGCACAACACACAAATATATAAAATGGTATATGTAGCACATAATGTGCATCACACATATTTAAATTAAAAAAAATAAGATCAGTAATAAGCTCAAAATAAAATAAAATTTAAAGAACTTGGTAGATTTTAATTTAAAATTAAAACTTTTAATTTCAAATTTAGTTGGACTCACTCAATTGAGCACAAACTCATTACAAACCCTGCCTACTGCCTCCTACTAGGAGGGGGACCGACTCTATCCTTGTGGACTGCGACCTCTGAGCCCAATCCTGCTCAACTTTATTAATTATTCACCCATTCTTATACTTGAAAATTTTTCATGTTTATCTAAATTATTCCCTACACTTTATAATCATTTTTTGTTTGGGCCAAAAAAAAAAATCTCTAAAAAAATTTTTATTAATATTTTTATTAAACTACTGAATTTTTAGGAAGATATTTGATAACAAAACTCTCATGACTCAATTCAAGTGTAACACTACTTTCATAAAAACATAAATTAGTTATGATATAAAGTCTAGGTTTTGGTGATCTCACTCTAAATCATCATAAAATTAACAAGAAATCTTTTGCTTCCCATTATATGATCTTAAATCAGGTCAGAGACGTGCTATAGAGTAACACCCATAAGGCAGTTGTTCGTATGAAATTTTGATCATGATCATGCATTAGATTTGGGAAGAAATAATATCTAGAGGCTCAAGTTGGGCTCATGAATATGCACAACTAAATAGTGACCCATCATCTTAGAAGAGAGATTAAATTAGTAGATAAGAGTCATTATTTAAATAAATATGTATCAATTCTGTTGAATATTTAATATGAGATAATTATTCATTTAACCTCAAATATGAGAAACTCTCCACCTTCCGAAAGGTGAGTAATCAGAAAACATTTTCCAAGTGGAGGGAGCTAGAGGCGCTCGAGTTTGTCATTAATTAATATTGTAACTTCATTTGTATATGATCCTGCTACAAAAATTAAGGTGAGTTATTTTGTATTCTGTTTCTTCTTTTGTCCTTATTGATGATAGTCGAGTGAGAGCTTATACTTGAACAAGTCTCAAAGAGAACAAATCTAATCCTCTCTTCGAGAACAAGAGAGACCCCAGTTGATCGAACAACCTTTTTTAGTGTATCTAGTTGATTAATATCACCAACAAAAGTCCATCCAATTAACAACTATTTTGACATCAAGACCTAATGACAGTAGGCACAAAATATCATCGGGGGACCTAACTCATAAAAAAAATTAAAAATTGAGAACAATTTACATAATCTCTTGCTCGCATAGAATATATATAAGATATGATCTCGCTATCAATCCATCGCATGGACGGAAGACTTATTCACAGTGCAAAAGCTAAATCTACGGCATGGGCTGCGGCCAAAGCCATTGGCCCACTCCTTTTAGGGTTTCACACTTCATTGTTAGGGGTCGGCAGTACTTGATGTCGACCTCCATTTTGAAGAAGAATAAGAAGGAGAAGGGGTTATCCCAGTGCTCTGATGTTGCTACGTGGGCTGCCCCCCCCCTCTCTCTCTCTCTCTCTCTCTCTCTCTCTCTCTCTCTCTCTCTCTCTCTCTCCCCCTCTCTCCCTCTCTCCCTCTCCCCCTCTCCCTCTCTTTCTCTCTTTGGTTGATCCGCGTCTAACTTATTATTATAAACTAGTACTCTTTGCGGCCATGTTAAATAAGAAGCATGTGAGTAGGGAGAGGTGGGCAACCCTGCAGGTCAATGTGGGTAGAGAGAGAGAGAGAGAAACGAAGCTAGTGTTTCTTCTGAAGATGATGATGTGGGGCTTGAAAGATAAAGGGGAGGTAGAGAGAGAGAGAAAGAGAGAGAGAGAGAGAGCGATTGATAGATAGATGCAATATTGAGGGGGACCTCGGTCTTGTAGATATGTATAACTTTGCAGCTCCTTTCTCTCTCTTGTCTCTTTCTCTGTGGGTCATCATTTATTCAGATGATCAAGAATTGCTGGAAGCCTACAGCATCATGAGCAATGAGGGAGAGCATTAATGTTGCGTCTTATAATTTACTTTTAATAAATATATATACAGGAACTGTTAAGAAAAAAGATGTACGATTATTCACACAGATTTACAGAGCAAGTTAATTTATCAGAGAATATAGCTGGCATCGATCGACCAAGTAGAGTTTGGGGGAGCCAAATATCTGATATTATTTGTTAGGAGATCTATCGTAATTCCCACAAGTTGGGTTAAACATAAAATAAAAGGACATCTACCAATTAAAAAGCTTAGGCCAATAGATTAGAGAAATTATAATATTCCAACTTCTTAATTATTAGTGCTCCTATTTTGGACAATATATATTTCTTCATGTGACAAACGTACAAATCTCTCCTACAAGAGATTCTGTCTACATTTTAGCTTCTCTCTAATAGCTTATGCATGCATGATCACCAAGAGTTCGTCCACTCTTGAATTGTTCTCTCAATCATGATGAAAGGTACCTAAAACTTATGGGAGCATATCACTTGGATCATGAGCCACTTGAATCCGGCCGAAATTCACACGCCAAAATTAATGATTGCACATCTTCTGATTCAAAAGCCCAGTTCAATGAGCTAGAACTATCATTCCTATATATATATTATCATAATTCATTGTTGAATATCAAATGTAGAATAATAATTTACTTGAAAGTAGAGGTTCTCGGTTCTAACTTTGTCTCTCTTATAAAGTTACTTAATTACAATGATCTTGTTTTTTGAATGATAATTAGTTTCCTTACAAACTTTAGAGTGAAGGTGATCTTGATCCAATTTCTCTCAAAAAGGAACATCCAAATTGCTTCTCAATTTGTATCTCCCCCAAAATTCTCCTCATGCTTTTCTTATCTCTTTTTTTAGTACTCTAGCTATATACCTAGTCTCATACCTCATACTATTTTTATCTCCACGTGTCACAGATCCACACCGTGAATGAAGATCTACATGCAATTGGCGTAATGCAAGTTGATATGTGTACACTATTTTATACATGTAGGCTTAAAGATAGTGCGATATGTACATGATTCGACATTTAATTAGGTGCACCCAATATTTCTTCTACATTTCTGCCTATAATTATTTATAAGGGTAAATTGCACAGGGGCTCCTGAAGTTAGAATGACTATGCAAATAGGTCTCAAGTTTTGAAAAGCCTAGATTTGGATCTCCGAGTTTGTGTTTGTGCTACCGTTTGGTCCTACGTCTGAAATTTACTGGCTTTTTACTATTTTACCCTCAGATTTTTTACTCATTCTCCATATTTTTCTAAAGAATTTTGAGAGAGTTATAAAGACATTTTGGTTCATATAAATATGATTAACAGTCAAATTTAACTGTTACTGTCTAATTGGACCATCCAAAAAAGTGATATTTAAACTAAGGAACTAAATGACAGCACAAACACAAACTCAGTGACCCAAATCTAGTCTTTTCAAAACGTGGGACCTATTTGCAGTGTCATCAGTCATTCTAACCTCAGAGACCTCTGTGCAATTTACCCTATTTATAATCCCATTCCTATATATCTATAAATAAGTGTGTGTGTTTTGTATTTTAATACAATACAATTTCTTTGCAGAATGTCACTGCAGAGGCCTTCTTAACACCAAATTATGCGATATCTATTACAGGAACTAATGCGATCGAATCACGTACTTGCACAGTATTATGCTGTTGTAAGTAATACTTTAAGTTTTTCGAAAGTCAAACTACTATTTATTTTCGTGCACAAAATATACAGCCATGTATTAATTAATTTGGCATAATATTAAATTAAATAATTTATCGTTTTTCTTTTTTCTAACCTTGCAAGCCTGGCAAAAGGCCATCGAAATCCCAGCTCCCATCCAATTCCTATACCCACCAAACGATTTACTTCCTTCTCATGGCTACGCTACGCATACGGGTGGTGAAATTACAAATTACTACCCCTTTTAAGTTCATATTCACATAACTCCGCCTTCTTCTCAGTTCTCCCGGACCGGCCAGGTACCATTTATTTCCACCTGCCACTATTCTTCTTCTACCAGCTCTGCTTTCCTTCCTGCTTTCTCTCACTTTGCCCGCGCACGAGATAGAGAGAGAAAGAGATGGGAGATGGAAAATGGAATAGGAATATATATGGAGCACTGCAGGCGGGCGGGGAACCCCAAATAATTCCTGCCCGAAGGAACACAAACGGGCAGCTCGGGCAGCCCTCGATCCCCTCCTGCCCTCTGAGGAAAACCGTTGAAGCTTCTTCGCCGTCCGGTCGCTTTCTGCTCTGCTTCTTGCCGACGGCATGAAGAAGACGGGCAGGCCCAAAAGAAGCGCAGATGCCGGAAAAATGGAAAAAAAAAATTACAAAGAAAACCATATACTTTTCACTGCTGTGTACATTACTCCTTCCTGAAAAGTCCAACCTTAGAGAGAGAAAGAAGAGGCAGAGAGAGAGAGAGAGAGAGAGAGAGAGAGAGAGAGATGATGCCATCAAAAGTACTAGATGAGCAGCTGCCAACAGCTGGAAGCATGCGCGGCTCATGGTGAAATTTGCAATGCCATGCATAATTGCATACCTCAACTTTTGACTTTACATACATATAAGATTTTAAGTTTTGAGTTCAAATCGAAATCTAACCTTAATAATTTAATAAATATTTATAAAATATTATTTTATAATAATAATAATAATAATAATAATAATAATAAGTACAATACATCATAAAATAAAATAATAATTTATTATTAGATTAAAAAGTTAAAATTTAATAATATTAATTTTTTTAAAAATTATCAAATAACAAAAATTATAAAATTATTCTTATAAATAATAAAAAGTAAAAAGTATTCTTAAAAATTAAGAATTAAATATTGATATTTTAGAGCCTATTTTTTATGAGTAACAAATGATGAGATCTAGTTTTGTAAAAATTAATTAAATAAAAATAAAATGAAGAAAATATTTTTCACTATCACTCTTATATAATGCATAGTGGGATTTAATTCCACATTGCAAAAGGAAAGTATAAAATTCCCTTCACATTATTTTGTAGCTAGAGTGCCTAAAAAAAAAACTTGTGAAATGGCTGATTCAACTGCAACGGTCAACTGATTTTTTGGCTCGACCCCTGTTCTGATCGGTCCAATCCTGATTTAATGTGGAACTGATTTTGAGATTTGATCGGATCATTTAGACCACCGATTCACGATTTAATCAGTTGAACCGGTTAGTCTAATCTGGTTTGTAAAGCATTGCTCTTTACTGAGAATAACTTTAATAGAGATCACAAATTTAATATTATAAATTATACATAAATTTTAAATTTTAAATTTTAAATTAATTGTATTTCATATTTTACATAGTTTTTTAATTAGAAATAGGCTATCTTGGGCATAGAACGGCTGGCGAGAGCTTCCTCTGTGTTTTTAGTCACCAGTAAAGAGAATAGTTAATCAAATTCTAATATTAAAATTCACTTTATTTTATATTTTAAATTTTAAAAAAATAATATTATTTTATATTTTACATAAAATTTTTAAAAAAATAATTTTATTTTAAATTTTTTATAAATTTTAAAATGAAATATATGATCCTATATAATACACGTGATCACTTGACCAAAAAAAAAAATTAAAATTTAAGTTAATGGTTATAGTTATAATTCAAAAATAATTTTATATTTTTATATATTCTTCAAATATAATTCAATTTAAACTTAACATATCTAACTCCCACACTATATACATTAAATCTCCGGTTATTAACAGACCTAAAAACTTAAGGTGCTGTAAATTTTATTATTCTTGCAATATGATAAATAAGATTATGGTGTCAAAAAATTGAAATAATGACTTTTATTTTGAAGAAGATTATAAAAAATTACCTTAAATCATTAATTTTGGTCATGAGTGTCACTTAAATTTCATGTAATTGACTTTAATAGTTGAGATTAAGGCTATGTTTGGCAGGACCAAAATCAGGAATAAAATAATAAAATTTTAAAAAATAATAATAATAAATATTTTTATAATCATTTTACATAAATTTTAATATAAAAAAATATTATTTCATTTCACATACTCAATAATTTTCATAAAAATATCAAATTTATTTCACATCTTACAGTAAAATACTCGATTCTAATATTTTAATCTAAGATGTGAAATAAAATTGATATTTTTATTTATATTTATTGAGTATATAAAATAAAATAATATTTTTATATTCAAATTTATCTAGAATAATAAAAAATTTATTATTATTATTATTAAATAAATTAGTACTATTTTGACCCTCACATCAAACAGGGCCTAAGATTTTATTGGTATCATTTGTTCTTATAAAGATAAAATTTTAGCAACTGAAATGTTATCCAATGTTTTTCTTTTCTTATTTCGATATCCCAAGAATGACTTGATGTTGCATGAGAAGAAAAGGGAAGTTCAAGATCGATTGATCATAAATAATCCTTGAATCTCTATAGACATAAACTTGAAGAAATCCTCAATCATATCTAAGAAGGAAATTAAATTAGTAGATAAAAAAAGATTTGGGATTTAATCTAGTTTTTTATTGTATTTTAATTTATTTTCCGAGTAATTTCATGCATACCTTTAAAACCCTCTTAAATTATATATTTGAAATTTCAAATCTTTAAATTACATATTAGACCCCTCAAATCATCTTAAACACAACTTAACTAACATCAGTTGCATATGATAAGAGAGATTAACTAACTTGAACAAAATGTTGGGCCAGAGTTTTGGCCCAACTGGAGTATTTTGAACGTAATGGGCTGGGGGTTGGCCCAATTGGAGGTTTTTTTTCTAATTACATCACGTGTAATAGCATATCAGTATCTCTGTTAGGCAGTTAAAAATTATCGTAAATAAGATAATCTGAAGGGTTATTTTATGTCAATGCCCAGAAAATAGATCAGCATGGTGTTAAACAATATGCTTACATTCATAAACTAATGACAAACACATCAAAAATAGATTATATTTCTGTCATGCCAGTCAGAATATTTAATACATGGATATAATCAAATCTCTAAAATATTTATATAAATATCACCCACAAATCATAACACAATTTCCACATGAAATACAACCATATGCTGTTAGCTCCAATTCGCATTAATGTTGCATCTTCCACTGTCTCTGTTAGTCAGATGATGGATTGGATCGTCGGATCAGATTGTAAGGCCATTTACAGGAGAAATATGAGTTTCTTCAGAGCCTGCAGGCTTTAAATCATGCAGGTACAAGGATCAGTGGGACTCCCCCTCTCAATAGAATCCAAAATCAGCCAGGTTGGAATGCATTTCACCTTCCACAGGTCCATATAATAGCTGCTTGAATTAATTAATAGGCACTCCGTAGTACAGGCAGAAGCCAGTTTCATCATAACCACCTCTCAGAATTCTGAATCTCGCCATAACTGAAGCATCAACCTCGTCTTCTTGTTTCTATTTTCTCGGGCGAAGATTTCGTCATCCATCATTTCGCTAATGCCTGAAACCTCCAAACAGGTTAAAGTGCCGCGTTTCACATATTATTGAGGATACGGATATCTACCGGCGGTTGATGTACTATGTGTTGGAGTGAAGCCTATTGGAAATGCACGTACAAAATTATCCCCCATTGACAGTCGAAAAGTCATATGTTCTTGGGTTAATGTGTGTCCATTTATATAATAGGCTTTAATTTGGGACCCCAGCTATTTCCCTTCTAACAAAGCCCAGTTTTACTTTTCAAAATGAAAGGCTAGCTTCTTACTAATAATCTTGTTCATTGTCATGTAAATTTTTTTGAAGAAATATATATTCAAAGATATATGATAATTTTGTAAAATTCGATTTCCGAAGAAATAGGAATCAATATGATTAGTTATTGAGAGCTATGATTACTTTGTAAATTGGTTGTCACTGTACTTCATAAACAAGGGTCACGACGAACTTTCCTAGTAACTTGTGTAGGTGTAGGTAAAAAGTGTCGAATCACGTAAATTTGTGTGCTATTTCGTCATTATATTCAGATATCGATCCTAAATGTACCATACGTATGATTATTAACTACCATCTCTAACTTTAGTGTGAATTACCACAAAAGCAACTGAAATCTACATAGATAAAAGAGAAACCATAGATGTATAATCAATGTTTTACAAAAGCAAACAAAAGCAATGTATAAGAGGACAAGAGCAAATGGATGAAATAAAAAATAAAAGCAAGCAGGACAGCATGCTAGAGACACCACCTTCACCAGCTACTGTATAGTTGTTATCAGTTGTCATCATCATAGTACCATTGATCTCCTTTAAGCATGTGAAGCCTGCAAAAATACTACCTGGAAAGAAAATGAAGGGAAAGTCATGAAGATTCAAATAGAATGGACGCATCAACAGTAACTCAACAGGGAAAACCTGCAGTAATTTTGAACCAAAAACTCAATTATGAATTTCAAAAACTCAATTATGAAAATACCCAGACAACAAAGTCCATGAATAGTACCCATGCAGATTATAATGCATGGCTTCACAAACTTCATATAAATCACAACAAAAACAGTCCTTTCCTTTCCTTCAAGAGAATTGAAGAAAAGCTATCCATTAGTTTTAGAAATAAAAAAGGCTTATGGAAAGTGTGTAAATGCAAGATCAATGAGAAGATGTGCTAAAGCTAGGGTTACACTAGGCAGTCAACAATCAGCGTAAAACTTGTCTAACAAATATGATATGAATATTTTAAGAATTTGCGTTACAATTATAGCGTTCCCTAAAAGTGACGTGCAGTGTTGTTTGAATACAATGAAAAATATTCAAGGGGTACTACAATGGTGCTCGTAGTGAAAAGTGAGCAAGAATTTTTACATCATGGATATTACAGGTAAAAAAGCTAGTCCAAGATACTAAGATAAAACTAATATTTTGGAATATAAAAACTTTAATGTACAAGTTAATAGAGTTGATGGAAATCATAATTCATATGAAGATTCATATTTTATGTATTCAGGAAACAAAATGAATGAGAGAGAGCCAAAAAATTGATAATTTAGGCTTCAAGCTTTAGTACTGGGGTAAGAATAATACTAGTAATAAGGTGAGTATAATTCTAGATAAGAATTTAAAAGATAACATAACAGAAATTAAAAGAAATAAAGATAGAATTATAATTTTAAAAACTGTAATAGATGGAATTATTAATATTGTAAATGCATATGCCCATAAAGGGGGTTTGGATGTGAGTATAAAGAAAAATTTTTGCAATGATTTAAAAAAATTTGATGCAAGGGATATCTCACGAGAATAGGATATTTATTGGACGAGATTTAAATAGGCATGTCAAAAGTATTTGTGATGAATTTAATAGCATTCATAGTTTATATGATTTTATAAAGATTAATGAGGAATGTAAAACTATTTTGAAATTTTCTTTAGCTTATAAATTTATGATTGTTAATATCCTTTTCAAAAAATCTGAGTATTTCAACATAAAAAAAGTTGAGTATTTAACACTTATAAGAACGAGAAATCAAAAACGCAGTTGATTATTTCCTTGCAAAGAAAGAAGATTGCTTGGATTCTAAATATTGTAAAGTTATTTCAAGTCAAAATTTGACTATCCAACATCGTTTAATGATTTATATTTCAAAATGAAAAGTTGAAGAAGAAATAATATGCCGAAATAGTGCCACCAGACTCGATAGTGGAATCTAAATGATGAGAATATAAATATCTTTAAGAGAAGAGTTCAAAACTTAGGTAGTGGGATATTGAGAAGAAAATTTATCTTACATAAATGATGCAAAGGATTTGATGAGAGAATTTAAAGGAAAGACTCCAAATAATAAAGATGCTCAGTGGTGGAAACAAGATGCACGAGAAAAAATTAAAGAGAAGAAGATTTATTATAAAAACTAGTTTAAACACAAGAGCAATGGGAATATATAGTGGTTCGACAAGAGTCCAAAAGTAATTTGTAATGTAAAGAATGTAACTTTTGAAAGTCTAATAAGAAAGTTATTTTTATGAAAAATATAATAAGTTGGATACTAAAAAGAGAAATATATATATATGCTTGCTAAGATAAGAGCGATAAATTAAAGACTTAAATTAAATATATTACAGATGAGTATAAAAAAGTAATTTTTGAGGAAAATAAGGTTAATATAGTAAATTTTATAAGCTTTGCAATGATGGTTATAACAAATTATGAATTTAGCATTCAAAAAGGAAAAAGTTGCTCACATCCAATGCATTAATAAAATTGAAGTTTAAGAGGCCATTATAAAAATAAAATATAAAAGAGCTATTTCAAAAGATTAAAAATGCATTGGAGATTAATGAATTTCTTAGCTCACTAGATTGTTTAATATGAGTTTAAAAACTAATAGAAAGTCGAATGAATAAAGAAAGAGTACATCATATTTCTTCTTATAAACAAATGTTAATTAGTTTATAAACTTATATTAAAAATTTCTATTAGTTTTTAATTCATAAAATTGTGTTAACTAAAAAGGAATCAAATTAATAAGATATACTTTAAAACTTTATGAGAAGTTGATTAGACATAGATTGGATTTGTTTGATTGGGTGTTAAATTTAAGGAGAGAAAATATTTTATTTTATAGAGCTGATGGGAAAGAAATCTATTTTAATATTGGGAGGTGTGTAGGATGTGAAATAAAGTTGATTTTAAAGTTAGAATTATGTTAAATGTGAAATAAAGTTAATTTTTAATATTGAAATTTTTGTTGGATGTGAAATAAAATTATTAAAATTTATAATAAATTTTAAATATTATTAAAATATTATTTTGGCTAAATTTAGAAGCTTGCCAAACCAGCCCATTATATCATAATATTAAAATATCATAGAACCAGTTCGTATCTATGATGCGTAGAACTATTGTTTACCATAAAAATCGCGCGACTCATCCCAGCAGTTCATGTACCTCGTAGGTAAGCGTGAATCAACAAATCTAGTCAATTGGCAAATATGCAAATGGGGTTACACGAGCACCTTTAGTACTCATAGTAGGTGCCTTGATATAGAATATTCGTAATACAGTTCCAATATCGGCATCAGACTTAAGCTTAGAGGAGTTTCATTTGATCTTTCTATTATTAGCTATTATGATGTATTATTGTATGTGAGAGAATGAGATTTTCTTTTTTATTTATTTGAGTGAAATGTATTTTGGGTTATTTTCAAGTTAAAGATATGTATGTTGGGTCAAGTTGACCTAAAACTCTATTAGGGTGACAAGTTATAGTGGGCCACTCAACTCATCCTTTTTTCATGGCTTGCCCCCTACTTCTCCTTACTTCATAGGCTTGCCCCCTACTTCTCCTTACTTCATAGGCTTGCCCTCTAGTTCTCCTTATTTCATGAGCTAGCCTAAAGAAAATTATAACTTAGGCCTTTAAATAGGTATGTGGTGAAATCCATGAGAACAATATTGCACTGTTAAACCTCTCCCCATTGGATTAACCATTGGCCACCTTGGTTGTCGCCGCCGCTGCCGTGAAACCACTTTTACCGTTGTCATAGTATAGTTTGCTACCGCCGCTGCCACCGCCGCCACCGTGTAGCCACCTTTGTATAGCCACTGCTGCCACCATGCTACTGATGTCGCCGCTTACCTAGCTAGCGAAGGGATCTCTGGTTGGACGAGTCTTGTACGAGGGTATCATTTAGACTTCTACAGATTTGAGCTCTCTCTTATTTTCTCTATTTTTCTTGTAGCTTTTCAGTCTATACTTTCGTATGATCACCTTACGCTCTTTTCATATTTAAGATGAAATGTATAAATTTTTTTATATATATAGCTTGATGCATATTATCATTTTCTTAGGCAAATTAACAAAGAAAAGATCATTTTATTTCAATTGTATGCCTTAGGGACTAATAACCTAGTTATAGCTATTTGTAAGCGTTTTCAAATCCATACTAAATTTATTTTCTTTAAATTTAGTAAAATCTTAGTTGAAAGATATATGTAGAGGTTTTCCTATTGCACTACCGATGAAAGTAATTCCTTTAGAGGTTTTTCTATTGCACTACTAATGGTAGTAATTCCTCGAATGACCATAGATTGATATTGATATAGAGGTTTTCCCATTGCACTACTGATAAGAGTAATTCCTCATTGAGATGTAGAGATTGGACAATAGTCTAAAGTAGCTCCAGGGCCCTAACTTAAAGGAATATAAAATAAATCAAGATTGAAAAAAAAGACATGCTATAGTTATTGTTATCGATATTGCTCTTATTATTATTATTATTATTGTTGTTGATATTATTGTTAAATTCATGTTTGATTTATTATAATTCTAAATGCTAATGTACTGATATTTTCATATGAGTTTGGTTAAAAGTTCTGAGTTGTAGGACTCATCCCATCAATATATTTAGGTACACCAGCAGCTACACAGAAGGGAGAGTAATTAATAGTTATGTGGTTAAAAGTTCTGAGTTCTTCTGGCTGGGCTCAGGGAAACATATGCCCCACAGTAGCGCCCGATTTGGATCCTCCAAGCCGAACATATGCCCCGACCGTTAGAACTATCAACGCAATTTTCAGCGTTGACTCTACTATTGCTCACCGCCAAATCGCCGAAATCAGCAGCATTTCTCAACAAGTCTCTACTTCCATCCCTCTCATCTTCTCCAAAGAAGATCTCCCCAACAATGATAATTCTTATAATGACCCCATTGTAAACCTCATATTACCGATTCCGATGTTTGGCGAGTTCTAATCTATTCTAAAAGAGCGGCAGACATCCTGTTTGAGTCTACTTTCCTCCAGATGGGCCTCAAAGACACAGACCTCCATAAAGGCCTTACCCTTTTGGGCTTTTCTGAAGAGAGGGTCCAGCCCTCGGCTTGCCCTCGGCTTCATTACACTTCCGGTGGCTTTCTACAACGAGAACGCCATGAATATGATGAACTTCACGATCATAAGAGCTAAGTTTAGCTACAACGCTATCTTAGAAAGGAGTATTCTCAATTCCTTTGGGATAGTGATATCTACGCCACACCTCTGTGTGAAGTTCCCCACTCCTAGTGTCACCATCAGGAAGGATCCAAAATAGGCCTTTCGGTGCCTCCAAATCGCCGCATAGTTTATAGTTGACCAACTGCCTTACTTTCTGAGTATATTAATGTTTTTGCACGGTCTCTTAGGCCCTATTTGGCGCAAGGACCAAATCAGGACCAAATCAGGACCAAATCAGAACCAAAGTGATACTAATTTAAAAAACAACAATAATAATAATAAATAAAATTTTTTAATCATTCTACACAAATTCTAATATAAAAAAAATATTATTTTACTTCACATACTCAATAATTTTTAATAAAAATATATACTTTATTTCACATCCTAGACCAAAATATTCGAATCAAGTATTTTGGTCTAGGATGTAAAATAAAATTAATTTTTTTATTAAAAATTATTGAGTATGTGAAGTAAAATAATATTTTTTTATATTAGAATTTGTATAGAATGATTAAAAATTTTTATTTATTATTATTATTGTTGTTTTTTAAATTAATATCATTTTGGTCCTGATTTAACCCTGATTTAGTCCTCGCGCCAAACAGAGCCTTAGAGACATTGTGGTTGTTGACAGGAATGTTAGTGAACATTACTTGAATATATTTGCTGATGCAACTCTCGTAAAGCAAAAAAAAAAGTTATGGTAGAAGATAACAAACCATTGAAGAAGTTAATAAATTGTTGAAAGCTGGATACATTAGAGAAGTGATATATCCTGAGTGGCTTACAAATGTGGTGATGGTGAAAAATCCTAACGAGAAATGGAGAATGTGTGTGAACTTCTGCACACTCAATCAAGCTTACCCAAAGGACCAGTATCTTCTACCGTGCATTGATGTCATGGTGGATCGCATTAGTGAATTCAATGTAATGAGTTTTCTAAATGTCTTCTTTGGATATCATCAGATAAAGATGGCTGAAGGTGATGAAAAAAACTGCTTTCATTACTGATTTCGACACCTACAGTTACGATGTACTCTCTGCAGGTATAAGTTTAGACTTAATCCTGCTAAATGTACTTTTGGTACTTTTTCAGGCAAGTTCTTCGGGTACTTAATATTAGCAAGAGGTATTAAAGCTAACTCTGATAAAATCTCGGCGATGCCCAATATACCATCCCCAAAATCGCTAAAAGAAACCCAAAGATTGGCGGGTTGAGTTATCAGTATGGGAAGGCTTAACTGTAAAGCCGGGGATCAATGTCTGCCATTCTTCCAATGTTTATGCGATGGCAAGAAGGCATAGTGGACTTCTGAATGTGAAGAGACCTTCATAGAGTTAAAAAAGTACCTCACCACAACACCAATCCTTACAACTTCAGAAGTAAGTGATATTCTCTCTCTATATATTAGAGTTTCTAATACAGTAGTGTCTGTTGTTCTCGTTAGAGAGGATAAGGCGTTCAACACCCGATATTTTATGTTAGTCATATACTATTGGATGCTGAAACTCGATACCCTGTATTGGAGAAGATGGCTTTTGCACTTCTTATGATTGCTAGAAAGTTGCGACTACACTTTCAATCTCATACTATTCAGGTTGTCACTGATCAACTACTCTTTAAGATACTGCATACTCTTGAGGTCTTAGGTAGATTGCTTAAGTGGTCTATTGAACTTGGCGAATTCAATGTTAAATATGTTGCGAAAGCTCTGGCTAATTTTGTGGCAGAATTCACAATCTCAGAATCAGAGCCAATTGAAAAGAAAGTAATACCTTGGTCTCTGCATGTTGATGGCACCTCTGGACAACAGTCACAAGTTGACACTCTTGACAAGTCTAATTGATGTTACTTTATATTGATCTATAACTTCAATTCAAAGTCACCAATAATCAAGCCGAATACGAAACTCTCATTGCAGGTCTTGAATTTGCCTGTGAATTGGGTGTGCAACATATTCGGGTTTTTAGTGATTAAGAGTTGATAGTTAATCAAGTTAATCATATCTATGAGACAAGGGACGTTTTGAAAAAATACTTGGCGAAGGTTCGTTCTCTAATTTCTTAACTCATGGAGTTTTCTCTAACTCATGTCCCTAAAGAAAAAAAACAGGTGACTGACTAACTAGCAAAAAGAGGATCTCCCGATTTTCATCAGCATCAACTATTTGATAAGCCTAATTACGAATAGGTAGAAGTATAATGCACTAACAAAACATCGTGTAGGATGGATAAAATTATTGATTATTTGAAAGATGGTGTCCAACCCAATAATCGAACGGAGGCGAGGAAATTAAAGCTAGAATGTACCAAATATGTCCTCATCGATGGTCAGTTATATAGAAGATCATATTCTAAACCACTTACGAAGTGTTTGAGACTAGAAGAGGAGACAATGGTCATGAAGTCTGTTCATTAAGGAGAATGTGGAACTCATGCCAGAGGTCGAAGTCTAGTCATGCGCATTCTTCGACAGAAATTTTTCTAGCCTAATATTCACAATGCTAATATTATGTAGATCTACATAAGCAGCCAACGGGTTTCGTTAAACCCATCAACTCTTCCTGGCTTTTCGTAGTGTGGGGGCAGAATTTTCTAGGTCCAATGCCACTTGCTGTGTCGAGTTACAGGTGGGTCTTGATTGTTGTTGATTATTTCACAAATAGATTGAGGCTAAATCTATGGCTCAACCTACTGCTCAAAGTGTAGAAGACTTTCTTTGGGACAACATTCTATGCAGATACAATATTTCTACGGTCATCATTACTGATAATGATACTCCTTTTGCAAGTCAAAGAATCTGGGATTTCTGCGAGAGGCGTCAAATTAATCTTGAATACGCATTTGTTTGGCATCCTCACACTAATAGTCAAGCTAAGGCAGCTAACAAAAATATCCTCAATATTCTAAAGAAGCTTTTGAATGGGGCTAAAACTCGCTGGCCTGATGAATTTCCAGGTGCTCTTTGGGCTTATAATATGACTCTATCTGAGGTTACTCAAGAGTCACCTTTCTCGCTTGCTTTTGGGATGGACGTAGTCATACCTGTTGAGTTGGAACACATCTCACCCAGAGTAGAGGCTGCGACAAACTTCAGTTCTGATGATTTGGAAGGGTGGATGAGAAGAGGCTACAACAAACTTTAGTTCTGATGATTTGGAAGGGTGGATGAAAAAAATAATGATTCATGGTGTCTTAATCTGGATTTTCTAGAACAAAGAAGACAATTAGCTGCATTCAAACGCAGAGAGCAAAAACATCACATTGAGAGTTATTTCAACTGCAAGGTAAAACCAAGAAATTTTTCCCAAGGTGATATTGTTCTCAAGCGACGATAGATGACAGGTAGCAATCTTGGAGTTCCAAAGCTTGAGTCTAATTGAGAAGGTCCATATATCGTTTGCAAGGTAGCCAGACCCAATGCATATTATCTAATAAATTCTGATGGCACTCATTCCAAGAATATGGAGTGAAGATAATCTCAAAAATTCTATACCTAAAACTCTATACTCTATAAGCTCTGGGTTTTCTCAATAAAGATACAATGAGATCTCAATTCTTTGTTGGTCTTCTAAAATTTTTATTATATTTATAATTTTTTGGAATTCTTATTATATTCATGATTTTCTGGAACTCTTGTTATATTCATGGATACCGCGAATCTGCAGAATTCTGAAATTCAATTGTTATGGAAGACTTCAAAATGGCATTTTTGTGGATTTTAGAACCAGTTAACATCGTGAATGATGACCCCTCTAGGAGCGATGTTGCTATTTTGCTTTGATTCATCTCAAATGACCTAACATCATAAATGATGCTGCATTATTCCAAAATCGATGTCATCTTTGCAATACTTCTTGTTATCTATGATGTAACATCGTGCACGATAGTATAGAAATTTGTTCGTGAAGTTGGCATAGATGTCTGAAGTAGAGGTCTCCTAAAATCTTTTCTCTAGATCTTCTGTTACTAGGCCTTCCCCTTTTGCCAGCCCCATCTCAGCAAGCAGGATGAACCCCAGTTCAGCTAGTTGTTGGGAGAGCACTCTTTAGTTTCTTGTTTTCCTGTACCTTCACAGCAATCTTCACTCTTTCACTCACAAAGTCTCCTTTAAAGTTGAGGCTAAATGGGAGCTCAGTGCTGCACGTCCACTCATAAGCCCCTCCCGAGAGTGATTCTTTTCCTTCAGTTCCCTTGCTTTTTTTTAGGGAGAGGCTCTGATGTTTTCCTATCAGGGAAGGCCTTTTTCCTTATTGGCACTTCATTACTATATCCAAATTGGGCTTTGCAGGGGCTTTCTCATCTTTCTTTCCTCCTCCAAGAACAATAGTAGGGACACCACAATTATTCCTAGCAGAGTTTATCGTCGACGGCCGAGGTCCAGCCACACTGCTTCGATTTAGATTAATTAACTATCAGGACAGATTTGGAAAGATGGATGTTGCGGATTGCTGACTTGGTGAATTAGAAATCTCTCATTCATTCTAATTGATTAGAGATTCCATTTGGCCTAATTTTATTTTCCCGCATTTATTTTATATTAATTATTTTTATTTCTGTGATTATTATTTTAGACATGTTATTTAATTATTTTTCGTTTGTGTGAGAAAATTATTATATTATGTATTTTTTTATTAAGACAATTTATATGGAGGCCTATATAAACGCCTCTCTGCTATTCTTATTTCCTTAATGCTGAATGAATATTATTTGCCTTCTCCTTTGGAACTGTTGATTCTGGAATGAATCGATATCCCGGATATGGAAGGGCTTGGGCCTTGGGTGAGAATCCCTAAACTCTCATCCAATTGCTCAAGTTTTTTTTCATCCGATTTGATTCACCTCTCTGTACTTTGACTCCCACTCATCATCCCTTTCGCCTGCTTACATGTGTCGTCCCTAGCCAGACGTGACGGCATCTTCATCGCCCGACACATCCAGATGACCATGACCAGTCGCATCATTGCCCACGTAGATCCACGCACAGCCTCGCAGTTCTGAGTAACATTGCAGTTCCCCGTAGCTGCACAGTTCCTTGTGCAGCCTCGTAATTCCACGCAGCCTCGCAGTTCCACACGCAGCCTGCAGTTCCCAGCGCAGCCTCGCAGTTCCGTGCGCAGCTTCGCAGTTTCGTGCGCAGCCTCACAGTTCCCCGCTCAGCCTTGAAGTTTAGCGCGTAGCCTCACAGTTCCCCGCGTGCAGCCTCGCAGTTCCTCACGCAGCCTTGCATTTCTGCGCAACCTCGTTCTACGAGCAGCAGGCAGTTCCTTGCGCAGACTCGCATTTTCGTGCAGACTAACATTTCCGTGCAGCACGTGCAGCCTCACAGTTTCGCGCACAGCCACGTAGTTCCCTCACAGTTTTGCGCAGCCACGCAGTTTTGTGCACACCCTCGTAGTGCCCCGCGCAGCCTGGCAGTTCCTTGTGCAGCCTGGCAATTTTGCAAGCAGCCTCGCAGATCCCCGCGCAGCCTCGCAGTTCTTCGTGTAGCCACGCAACTCCGCATGCAGCCTCGCGAACTGCGAGGCAGCCGCACAGTTCGGCGCAACCTTTCAATTTTGCACATAGCTTCGCAGTTCCACACGCTGCCTCGCAGTTCCGCGCGCTGCCTCAAAGTTCCTTGGGCAACCAAGCAGTTATACGCGCATCCTAACAGTTTCGGGCATAGTCTCGCTGTTCCCGCAGCTGTTCTGCGTGCAGGCTCACAATTTCGCCTGCAGCCTCACAGTTCCCCGTGCAACAACACAGTTCCCCGAGCAGCAATGCAGTTCCCCGCCTAGCAACGCAGTTCCGCGCAGCGTTGGCCTCACAGTTCCGGGAGCAGCCTTAGCCTCACAGTTTCGCTCGCAGCCTCGCAGTTTCTCGTGCAGCCTTGTAGTTCTGCGCTCAACCTCGTAGTTCTGCGCGCTGCCTTGCATTATCACGCGCAACTAATTAGTTTCACACAGCCTCACAATTTTGCGTGCATTCTTGCAGTTCCGCACAGTTCCTCGCGCAGCCTTGCGCAGTTCTGTGTGAAGTCCCGTATTTCCCTAAGCAACCTCGTAGTTCCGCGCGCAGCCTCGCAGTTCCGTGCAATATCGTGCGCAGCCTCGCATTTCGACGCATAGCCCCATGGTTTCGTGCAGCTTCGCAGTTCCGAGTGTAGCCACGCAGTTTCGCGCGTAGCCTTGCTGTTTTGTGCAACCTCTTCCTCGCGTAGCCTCGCAGTTCCCCGTGCAGCCACGCAATTCCGCGCGCAACCTCGCAGTTCCGCTCAATTCCCCATGCAGCCTTGCAGTTCCGTGCTCATCTCACTCTTCCGCGCATAGCCTCGCAATTCCTCGTGCAGCCACGCTGTTCAGCACGCAGGCTCGCAGTTCCACACGAAACCTCACAGTTCCGCGTAATCCCCCATGCGTCCTCGCATTTCTGCGCGCAGCCTCGCAATTCCGCGTGCAGCCTCACAGTTTTGCACCCAGCCACGCTGTTCCGAGGGAAGCCTCGCAATTTCGTGCAATTCCCCATGCAACCTCGCTGCTCCGCGCACAACCTCGCAATTTTGCACAATTCCCGATGCAGCCTTGTAGTTCTGGGCACATCCTCGATGTTCCAAGTGCAGCCACGCTGTTTCGCGCGCAGCATCACAATTCCGCGCAATTGCCCTTATAGCTACGTAGTTCCTCGTAGTCTCGCAGTTTCGCGCGCAGCCTCGTAGTTCCTCGCACAGCCACGCTATTCCGCACGCAGCCTTCCACTTTCAATTTCCCCACGCACAACCAATTTCCCCGCGCAGCCTCGCAGTTCCGCGCACAACCATTCTACGCTCAGCCTCGCACTTCCTCGCAATGCCCTATACAGCTTCACAGTTCTGCGTGCAACCTCGCAGTTTCGCGCCTAGCCACACTGTTCAGCGGGCAGCCTCGCAATTTCATTCAATTCCCCATGCAGCATCGCAGTTCCGGGCGCAGCCTCAATGTTCCGAGTGCAGCCACGCTGTTTCACGCGCAGCATCGCAATTCCACGCAATTCCCTGTGTAGCCACAGTTCCTCGCAGCCTCGCAGTTCTGCGCACAGCCACGTTCTGCACACAGCCTTGCACTTCCAATTTCCCCACAACCAATTTCCCCACGCAGCCTCGCAGTTCCGCGCACAGCCATTCTGCGCTCAGCCTCGCACTTCCTCGCAATGCCCTATGCAGCCTCACAGTTCCGCGAGCAGCCACGATGTTCCGCGCGTAGCCTAGCAATTTCGCATGCAGCCACGCTGTTCCGAGCATAGACTAGCAGTTTCGAGTGCAGCCTCGTAGTTTCACACAATTCCCTATGCAGCCTCGCAGTTCCGCATGCAACCACTTTGTTCCGCATGCAGCCTCATAGTTTCACGCAATTCCCCACAGTTTCGTGCAACCTTGCATTTTCGCGCACATCCCCACAGTTTCATGCAGCTTCGCAGTCCTCGCAGTGTCGCGCGCAGCCTCGCAGTGTCGTGCGTAGCATTGCAGTTCCATGCGCAGCCTCACAATTTCGCGTGCAGCCACGCTGTTCAGCTCGCAGCCACGCTGTTCCATGCCTGCCCTCGCAGTTCCGCACAATTCCCCTTACAGCCTCGCAATTCCGCATGCTGCCTCGCAATTTTGCGCGCTGCCTGGCAGTTCTGCATGCAGCCTCGCAGTTTCGTGCACCCCCGCAGTTTCGAGCCAAACCTCGCAATTTAGTGCAACCTCGCATTTCCGAGCGCAGCCTCGCAATTCCCCGCGCAGCATAACAGTTCCGCTTGCATCCACGCTTTTTCGCGCGCAGCCTCAAATTTTCGCGCGTAGCCACGCTATTCTGCGCGCAGCTTCGCAGTTCCTCGCGCAGCCCCGCAGTTTTGTGCAGCGTTGCAGTTCTGCGCACAGCCTTTTAGTTCCAGGGAATTCCCTATGCAGCCCCGCAGTTCCGCGCGCCTTTTAGTTCCACGCAATTACCCATGCAGCTTCGCAGTTCCACTCGGAGCCTCGCAGTTCCGCGCCGAGCCTCGCAGTTCCGCGCCGAGCCTCGCAGTTCCGCACCGAGCCTCGCAGTTCCGCGCGGAGCCTCGCAGTTTTTCACCGCACAGCCCCGCAGTTCCGCGCGCAACCCCGCAGTTCCGCGCGCAGCCCAGCAGTTCCGCGCGCAGCCCAACAGTTTCACGCTCAGCCTCGCTGTTTCGTGTAGCCTTGCATTTCTGCAGTTTCACGCTCAGCCACGCTATTCCGCGCGCAGCCTTGCAGTTCAGCGCAACTCCCCCAGCCATATTGTTCCGCATGCAGTCTCGCAGTTTCGAGCGTAGCCACGCAGTTCCGCGCACTGCCACGCAGTTCCACGTTCAGCCTCGCAATTCCGCACGATTCCCCATGCAGCCTTGTAGTTCCGCACACAGCCACACTGTTCCGTGTGTAGCCTCGCAATTCCACGCCATTCCCCAAGCAGCCTAGCAGTTCCGCGCGCAACCTCACAGTTGCATTCTAACCAAACTCGACCTCATTTGGTTCGAGGCCAGATTTTTGCCCAACACAAATTTTAACTATAAAAATCAACTTCATTTTACATCCAATATAAATACGAATATTAGAATTAAAAGTATTTCACATTTCACATACTTTCTAATAGTAAAATAAATTTCTCTCATTAAACTTAAAAAATAAAATATTTTTTTTTTCATGTCTAAAAAAAAGCTTGAACCAAACGAGGCCTAACTAGGATTTTCTCTCTTCTCTGCAATAAGATAAGACGACATTTGAGATTAAATTATAGCTTACTCTAGTTTTTTTTCCTCTAAATTAAAGATGGAAAGGTTAAAAAAAAATGGAATAGTACGAAAGAAATCAGCTGAAAATGATCAATTACATCCTAAAACTAACTCTCCCAACAAAAGTCAATCTATTGGACACATGGTAATTATCATTAACTCCTCTCCACATGGCATCATAAGCATTGTCACTAATCACAACTTATTATTCAACTCTAAAATAGGTCACTTAGAATTTAATAAATTGCCTGTTAGGCTCCTGATTCTTATTCTAACTCTCCTGATTTTGCTTTACATGAGAGGCATACATTATATTTGAAATTTAAATTACTGTTAGAATACTTTTTGAAAAACCTAATCTAATTCCCAACCTCGAATTTAAACTACAACAACAACAACCAAGCCTTAATCCCACTAGGTGGGGTCGGCTACATGAATCCTTTGTTTCCATTGCGCTCTATCAGTTACCAAATTCTTATCTAAGTTTAAGTAACTAAGATCACTCCTTATAGTTTCTTGCCATGTCTTCTTTGGTCTCCCTCTTCCTCTTTGTACATGGGCAAAATCCAATAACTCAATTTTTCTAACTGGACCTTCAATTAGCCTACGATTTAGATGTCCAAACCATCGAAGCCGACTTTCTCTAAGTTTATCCTCAATTGGTGCAACACCAACTTTCTTTCGGATATACTCATTTCTCATTCTATCCTTTCGTGTATATCCACTCATCCATCTTAACATTCTCATTTCTGCAACATTTATTTTATTTGTATGTTTCTTCTTTGCAGGCCAGCATTCAGCACCATATATCGCTGGCCTTACTACAGTTTTATAAAATTTACCCTTAATTTTGGATGAAATTTTTCTATCGCATAACACACCAGAATCATCTCTCCATTTTACCCAGCCTGCTTGAATCCTGCTAATAACGTCATTATCTATTTCGCCATCATTTTGTATAATTGATCCAAGGTATCTAAAGCGCTCACTCTTCTTGACAATTTGATCACCAATTGTCACATCTCCAATATAAGTATTTCTTTCTTGACTAAATGTGCACTCCATATATTCAGTTTTTGATCTACTGAGATGCAAACCTTTAGATTCTAGAGCATTCCTCCAAAGTTCTAGTTTCG
>JAEMOT010003868.1:3074-13260 GCA_019297695.1 Apostasia ramifera | reverse complement strand
CTCTTCTAAATCATTCCAAAATTTTTCCTTTGTGCTCGCATCTAAGCCAACTTGGGGAGCATATACACTTACAATGTTAATAATCATTCCATTGATTATAATTTTTAAAGCCATAATTCTATCACAATTTCTCTTAACTTCCACTACATGATCCTTCAAGCTCTTATCCAAAATTATACCCACTTCATTCTTATTTTTATTCTTACCAGAGTACCAAAGTTTAAATCCTAGGCCATCAATTTCCTTAGCTTTCTCTCCAACCCATTTTGTTTCCTGCAGGCACAAAATATTAATCTTTCTATGAATCATAATATCCACCAACTCCATTAGCTTGCCCGTCAGGCTGCCTATATTCCAAGTTCCTAATCTAATCCTACTGACTTGAGTTCTACTATAATGGACTAGCTTCTTTACCCGCATCCGTCCATGATGTGGGAACCCTTGCTCATTTTTCACTACACCCGGGCGCCGATGCAGCGGCCCTTGCTCATTTTTCACTGTATTCAGGCAATACAGCGCGTCGCTTCCAGAGAACGCCCTAGCTTTAACGCAATTTTCTAAAGGATTCATGTCATGATTTATTCGACAAATTTTACGCTGGCTGTCGACTGCCTAACGCAACCCTCCGCGTTTCTCATCCGGGACTTGGGACCCGGCAACGGCGCGTTCCAACCTCGAATTTAAACTATTAAATTTAATTCAAACGTGTTAATATATTCTTATGTTAAAGATCCTATTTTAATTGAAATTATGATCAAATTAAGTTGCAAGATTTAACTTGTTATTTATTATGTAAATATATTTTAGAAAATATTTTAAGTTTAATTGCATTAACTTGCAAATTAATATTACTGATTCAAAGCTTTACATATATCTGCAAAATCTTCCTGCATCAAGGGAAAAGCATGCAATAATAAGTTTTGGACCAATCATTTTCATAAGATAGGCAATGCATTTACATTACTAACAAAAATATCCCAGTCAATTTCTACTATCCGCCCTAGCAATTAACAAGCAAAAATTCTAGTAGAGAGAGAACTGATTGACAAGGTTTCTGAACACAATCAAATCATCAAAATTTGATGATTTTAATGTGCACTGGGGGGAAAAAGCTCCACAAAATTTGATGATTTGTTAGTAAGCCAGTTATTTGACATTGGGCTAAAAAGCAGACTACAATTTGACCAAATACAAGGTAAAGTACCCACAAGAAAGACTCCAAAAACTTGAAATCAGATAAATGCAATCAAGCCTGATGAAATAATTGTGCTTAACTAGCAAGTTAAATAAGTTCAACAGAAAATTTCATATTGCTACGAATTCTACAACACAATCAACATTTAAATAGAAGTAAAACTACCAAATTTCAAGAAACTTTACAAAAATGATAATTCATCCAAGCTGCTCCAACGTACTGCTTAATGTCTCATAATTGAGAGAAATATGGCAATACTTGGAAAAGGATGTTATGGTGCATACACGCCATCATGTAACATTGTTATCAAAACTTAATTGCATGGTAAAGCAAAATTAAAAATGGATATTCTGATGCCAAATGAGGTGATATGAATGGCAATAACAAGAAGTTAATAGGTTGCTCACATAAAATTTCAACAAATCAATCATCCAAGCGACCAAAGATATTGCAATGTAAGCAAGTGGGAGAATCAGGAACAAGCAATAAAATGATGCATGTGTATTATATGTAAGTTTCCAGGATAAAAACACACTAGAACATGTAAGCATTCAAATGCTATAAATGGTGTAAATGCAAATTAGAGGCATATGAAATTACATCATTTCTTTGCAACCCACTAGCCCTCGTCATCAGGATGAAGACGCCACGCATCTGATAGCCATTCAACAACAGAGGAAGCATAAAATACATCCAAAGTGAACTCAACCTTCTCCTTCCCTCTAATACGAGATCGGAGATGCGGCATTTCCTATAATTGAGTCAGCTTTTCCCCCATATTCAACCAAACATGGTGAGATTTTCCCCAAAGCTTGTTAAGAGGCCATGGTGGGGACACAATTACATCAGACCGTCGATTTATTCCAGACAGGGTCTACACTTGACATCCGAGATCTCACCACGTGGCGTCGATCTTGATGGAGGATTGATATTTACAGATTTGGCAGCAGGCACGATTGGTGGCTGATTAGTGGATTGAAAATCCCCATTTAAATCAATTTATTGATTTGAATGAGAATATTCTAATTTTTGGACTGATTTCATTTATTTACTTCTTTTTTAGACATTCGTATTTGGTATAATTGTAATCCTTTTTATTCCCGCATTTATTTCAGCATTTATTTCCGCATTTTGAATTTCAAATGTAATAGGGCTATATAAAAACATGAACTAGTGTTATTTGTTCTTAATCCTGGAATGAAATCAATTTGAGTTTGAATTATTGCGTGTTATATCCCGGTGAAGGGAAAAGTTGAGGCCTTGGGTGAAAATCCCTAAATACCTTAAAGTAATTTAAGGTATTTCCCCAACTTTTCTCAGATTTTAAAATAATTTAAGCTCAAAGAAATCCAAGCCCTTCATTGCAATTTTCCCACCTTAAAATTCATCTCTCTGTTTTCTTTGCTTGGCTCGGGATTCTTTGATTCCATGGGTCGATGATAGAAGAACCAAAGAATTCATCATTTAGGGTTTGTTTGTTTGGCAGGTTAAAATTAACCTGATTTAATTTTAAACAGGCATATCACATTATACATAAAATTTAACATTAAAAATAAACTTTATTTCACATCTTACACACATTATCAAAATAATAACTAACTTATATCACATTTCTCACATATCCCAATATAATAATTAACTTTACTTAAACTCATTTACAAATTTCAATAAAAAAATATTTTCATCTAAGTTTAATTTTAACTTTTTTAAAATTAAACCTTGCAAATAAACAGGACCTTACACAGTGTACATGATAACTACTTGGGAATCATGGGTCCATAATCAATATCTTTTTTAATATATAAGATGGGTCCATATCTTGACATTGCATTTCACGCCTGCAAGCATCACGTCTTGAAATCAGCATTCCAGCTAAATAGATAAACTAAGCTCCACAAAATATCTATCTAATTCAACCCAAAAAAAAACACATAAAATTCTGCTAATGGTTATTTGTACATTAAAATGACAGATGAAAATGCAAAAAAGAAATTACAAATGTAAAGAATTCAAAATTAATAATAAATTACAAATTAAAAAGAGAAAAATATAAGAGAAAGTAAAATTTTTATTTACATATAAAACCCACAAATCTCACTGTTTACTAATATTTCACAGAGGGTAGGAAGAATCTGCCCCTAGTGACTACAAAGAGACAAAGAATCATTTATCAGCACAAATATTGACATAATTAAAAAAGCAGAAAAGATTGATAACAGATTAATGTGTATTGAATATACTAACTTTATATAATCCATTATCCCTCTAATAGTAGTTTAATCCCTAGTCTGACAGCCTTCCCACACCACAATGATATGCTTGTTTGCACTGTCATCTAATAGATAAACTAAGCAAGATTCCGACAAGGTTTCATGCTTGTTTGCACTGTCATCTAATAGTAAAGTATAACATGCAAAAATTCAGAAAATGGAAACAATGATATGCACATATAAAGAAAATCAAGGATTACTTGGACAGCTATTATGTTAAAAGTAGCAGGCTTCGTTGTCAATGATAAAGCTAAAAAAGGCATCAATCAATTTTTAGATTGGTATAGCTAGAACACCAAAGAGAGGTGAAGTAGTGATTAGGCAATAGCAAAGTAGCATACCAATGTAGGTTCATCTTCTGAATAAAATTTTCATATTCATCATCAGTATCTCATAAACTGCAAGAGGAAGGCAAAACTAAGTTCTTGACGAATTATGAGGTAAGTAAAATTTAATAGATTAAAATAAGATGATATTCAAAGAGTAAGAATAACCAAACAACTCAAACTCTGTTAAGGCACTTACAAAATTTGTAATGCAATGTTCAAATCATCCAGAAGTCCCTGTTAGTGTGACAGCTTCCCCTGAAAATTGAAGTAATCGAAAATTCCAAACACAAACTTTATATTTAGTTACAAAATTTAGTGAAAAAATCAGAAAACTAACCTATTTAAATTCCTAAGCAATCACCAAATGATTTATTTTATAAATTGGTTTAGAGAGCAAACCACGATAATTGTTCGATTGACCTCAAGTCGAGAAATACATGCATGCGCAAGCCTTAGGCAACTTTTCATCGACTGCCTCACTCACAAGAAAAATTCACACCCACGGTGCCTTCTAGACTAATGTCTGAGCTTGTCGAATTTCGCACCTGCATCAACTACGAGTTGCACATTTAGTCAAGAAAGAAACACTTACATTGATGATGTGACAATTGGTGATCAAATTATCAAGAAAAATGAACACTTTAGATATCTTGGATCAATCATACAAAATGATGGTGAAATAGATAATAATATTATTAGCAGGATTCAAGCAGGATAAGTAAAATAGAGAAATGCTTCTGGTGTATTGTGTGATAAAAAAGTCTCATCCAGACTTAAAGATAAATTTTATAAAACTGTAGTAAGACCAGCGATGATATATGGTGTTGAATGTTGGCCTGCAAAGAGGAAACATACTGTTAACACGTGGTTCCAGCACTGCATCCCTGTCGTACACGTGGCGCCGAGCTGGCATTTAGCCTTTTTACTAATTCATTTCTCTGTTCCCACAGGTCTCAAACCTCGGTCAAATCTCGGCCACGAGGGTTCAACCAAGCCTCGTCCAAGACGAGCCAGAACCATCCCTGCTAACATCGATGACGATGTTACTCAGCTGTACCTGTCACAGTCAGCGTGGCCCGACCGCGTCGTTCCCTGTACAAGATACCTTTTTTCAGACCCGCAAATCAAGGATCTGTATGCTCCAGCTGTCACGGATCCCCAGAAGTAATACCAATATTAAAAGATCATGCTCCCCTGTTGCTGCTTTTGGTCCCTCCAGCGGCCGACAAGCGGCGTGAGCTCAGAGCTTGTTCACCTCCTTTTCTCCGGAAAACCAAGACAAAGCTGTACAGTCCATCGCCTACAAATACTCTTGAACAGTCTTCAAAGCAAATCATCAGAAGATCGAAGGAGGAAAGAGAGAATTAACAAGAGCGGCCAAAGCACAGGAAACTTCCCTGATTCTCCCATTTTGACTGTATTAGAGCCCCAACTGAGGAGCTCTCTCTCTCTCTCCCTCTCTAAGCATTGTATTAGCCCTCACGACTACCTTTTTCTCTAGTGAATCTCTTCGTTGATCGCCTCGTGGACGTAGGAGATTTCCTCCCTGAACCACCTTAAATCTCTTTGTGTTCTTCTGGATGCCCCGAACTCTCTCTCCCTCTTAAGCTTTGACTGACGGGCTTATTCCTCTGCGCGTCGCCGTCTCTCAGGACTCTCTCTTTTTTTGTGTTTCTTGGGATCCCCTACATCTCAAGTCAACACATACAAATAAAATAAATATTGCAGAAATGAAAATACTAAGGTGGATGTGTAGATATGCACGAAAGGATAGAATGAGAAATGAGTATATCCGAAAGAAAGTTGGTGTTGCACCAATTGAAGATAAGCTTAGAAAAAGTCGACTTAGATAGTTTGAACATATAAATTGTAGGCCGATTGAAGCTCCAGTTAGAAAAATTGAGTTATGAAATCTTGCCTATATACAAAGAGGAAGAGAGAGACCAAAGAAGATATGGCAAGAAACTATAAAGAGTGATCTTAGTTACTTAGACTTACATAAAAATTTATTAATTGATAGAGCAAAATGGAAGCAAAGGATTCATGTAGCCGACCTCACCTAGTGGGATTAAGGCTTGGTTGTCGTTGTTGTTTTATCAACTACGACTGCGTCTACTCGATGGTTCGAACTTGGGCTTTCTCATGCCCCTCCGTCCTCCCTATTTTCCTCTATCTCCATGCTCCCACTTCACTCTGAGAGGTAGAAGCTCTTGATTTTATTATAAAAAAGAAACGATTTTATTTAAAAAAATCTTCTCCTTTTCTTTAAGATTAAATGGCACTCAGATTCCCTTTTGTGCTTTCTCAGCCCTGAAATCCGCCTAGTTGTCCTTCTCCCTCAGGTCATCCATCTTCCAGCTCACTCTTGCATTGCATCTCTCCGATTGTCTATTACTTTTTTCTTACTTGTATGGGTGGAAACACATGCATCTATCATGATCCTAATCACATTTTCTCATTAATTTTGTCATGCTAGTGAAGAGGCACGCATTACTTTAAAATCATCATTAGTCATATATAGTATGTATGTTTTAGATAACTTGGATAATATTGTAGAATAATCATCTGATCTTAATAGAAAACGCCTTTTTAGAATGAAAAGAAACTAAAGTGCCTACAATGTATTTGAGCTCTCTTGTATATGTAGAATTTTTAGCAAGATCAAATCTAACCAAAAAATTGAAGATATAACTACAACGATTTAGATACATCATACATAAGAAGTTCAGGAAATCATGAACAAGAGGTCAACATTAACAAATATAATGGTGAGTCGAAATTTTGTTTACAAGGCAATAAATGAAGTGTAATGGAGCATTCGCACAGCACCAATTTTCTTTGAAACAGATGTCATGATCTGATGTCCAGCAGATCAATAGTTTCCTTTTTGCTGGAAATTAAAGTGAATAGAGAATGCCAATAAACCATCAAAAGCAGGTTTGGAAAACCTCAAAGAAGCAGAAAGATGCAGAATATTAAAAAAAAAATTATGTAAGTGCATTTTTGAAAATATGAGAAGGAAAACAAACTTTACATGTCAAAGTAATGCAAAGAAGTTACATAAATCCCGTAAACATGAAATTGATTATAATTCTAAAATAACTAAAGCTCCTTCATCCACAGAACAGATACAAAAGCCAAGCAAACATGAAATTGAATACAATTCCAAAATAAGCAAAACCGCAATGCTCCCTAGAAAGAAAAGGGACACTAAAGTTAACAATGTTATATGTTAATTTTAAACAAGCATCATATCACTCATAAAATTTAATATTAAAAATTAACTATATTTCACATCATACACAAAGTTCAAAATAAAAAACTAAGTTTATTTCACATCCTACACATATACCAAAATAATAACTAGCTTATATCACATCCCCTACACATCCCAACATAATAACTTCATTTCATATCATTCACAACTTTCAATAAAAAAATATCTTCATTCAAATTTAACTTTAAAATTCTTAAAATTAACTTTTGCAAACGAATAAGCGCCTGCTTTTGATAAAATTGTAATATGAAATGAATAAATAGAATGAACCTGGAAAGGTAAAGCAAATAATTAGAGTTTTGTTGCATCTTTAGTTAATTTGAGAGTAAGAAAGAGATGAGATTCAAAGCAACATAGCCTCTTCAAATATCATATAGTAACCAAACAAAACAAAAAATGTTTTGTGTATTCACCTTAAATTATCATGAAATCCAGCAATAATATAACAGGGTAGACAGACATTAGTAAGCGAAAATTGTGCATTGCTATCTAATTTTTTTCACGTATAGAGATATTTAGCTTTATACTTATTCAGACTCTTTTAATGCTGAAATTAATTTCATATAGATCATTTTTTAGTTTTGTGATGGAAATTCTGCTTGATGTGATTCTCCAAATGTTTATATATCCCTGAGAGTAGTTAACAAAACATTATAATGGAACCATTTTTGTAATTAAAAAAAATCAACAGTGCCAGCAATAAGTGTATTTTCAGCATAGAAACCTCACATTTACATCATCAAATTCACTAGTTCCAGCAGCGTAATAGGAGTTTCAGCATCAATTTCAGTATTTGTTGCAATAAAAAATTTTATTCAACATATTTATCCATGTAAGACTCCATTCCACAGCCTTCTTTGCCTCTCCTTTTTGCTTCTCACTGGAAGATAAACCAAAATCAAATTTTAGAAACTGCTATAATCTAAAATACAAAGTTTCTTTTTTTCACCTTTAGCCAAAAAGAATAAGTTTGAACATAATAACCTGACAATTGCCATAACCCCAAACAAACAAATCCTAAACAGATCTTCAAGAGAGAGGAGAGAGATAATGGATGCTCCTTTTGTAGCCTCCAGAGCATTTTGTAAAACCTACCACATGGCCGGCTGTGCGATAGAGGAGAGGCGGAGGCAAACCTAAATTTTGCAGGGTTTCAGGAGCGCGCACGTCGAGCGGAGTGAGGGTGGATGGTGATGGGCACTGGAAGGTTCTCCTTTCAGATGGAAGTGGAGACGTCGCTGCCTCGCCGTCGATTGCCTCGAATCCCTCATTCTCGTCGAGCATCGCGCGGGCCATAGCCTGATCTGCTCCTGGCGTTCCGCCTCTAGGGGTGGCAATTTGTACCGTATCCGATTAACCCGCCCTAAAGGACGGGCATTAGTACTAAAATTTTACTCACAATATCCACCTCATCCCGTCTTATTATGAAATAAGACGAGTTCGAATATGAATCATCTAAACCCATTTTATCTCATACTTAATTTAATAAATTTAAATTTAAAAATGATTTTACTCAATGTGGTTCGTAGAATGAATATATAAATTTCATGAGATGTGGTCTTGTAAAAGAAAATATCTTTTGCCTCCACATGTTCCACCATACCTCATCTTGCCCATCTATTGTGCCATTCTCACATGTTGATATAAAAATTGCTGCATAATGATAACTATTAAACAGCCAGTTAACTTGATTACTAATAACAGAAAAGTTTCCTTTTTGTAAATTTATATTCGAAGTTTTTCCACGAACTGAATTTGAGAATATCCTAAATAAAAATTCAAGTTTATATTGAAAACCACTTTCAAATTTTAAACGAAAAGTTAAGAAAAGTGAACGCATTTTTGTTAGTAGTAACCAGACGAATCTTGGTTATCGAGGAAACGGGGCGGGGCGGGGCGGGTATGGGTTTATGAAAACTAGAAGCGGGGCGGGGCGAAAACGGGTATGGGGCGGGTATGGATAATGAATAATATATAGCGGGGCGGGTATGGGTATTTATAAACCCGACCCAAACCCGCCTTGTTGCCATTCCTATCCGCCTCCCTTGTCTTCTTCTTCCGAAATGCTCGTCCGCCTTTCACAGTAGGCCAATTATAATTATAATTATATTTAATGTTGAACCTCTTAATTTTGATGAATACAATTAATTTAGTATTATAGACTAATCATCTTACTAAGTGTGTTTTCAGGTCATTTATTTTATGATTAAGGTGAAAGTCCAAGTTCAAGTTCAAGAAAAGAAGTTTATTACTTGGTTCTTTTTCATTTTTTTTTCTAGGACTTAATTGTAAGCATGCATGTTTTTGCCAAGGATTTAACTTGTACTTAATCTTAGTTAGCCTAAGGGCTATCCATTCTTTGTTAATCCTTGCTGAAACTTTCATCTCCTTGAGCTGCAGAAAAAACCGGTCGATTTCCAAAATCGACCGGAGCTCTCTGGACTGGCCCAAACTCAGCTGTCTAGCTGACTGTTTGGCCTATCCAAATTCCCAGAAATTGAGAATATCTTATGTCCACTGTCTTGTTTCTTGCAGCCCACCTTTTAAACTTATTTTAATTTGGAACATCTCTCAAAAACTATTTATTCACTTTTTGTTCATTTTTAAAATAGAAAATATTTGCACTTCCCATTTCACTTTGTCATTTCAGCAGTCCTTGAGTGTTATGCTGAAAGTATTGTCCACCTAAACTCACTAAACTAGTTTTAATCTATCTCAGGTGGCACCTTCTCCTCATTTTAACTCTTGGGTGAAAACTTGGGTGTTTTTAGCCACTTGATTAATTTATTCCTTTTGCTAAAAATAAAACCCTTTAGTATGCTTGTTTATGGGAAATGGACAAACCATTACTTTATCTCATCAGCCTCTTTTCCCAGATTTCTTTTTAATATATTCTCTCTTGTTTCAAGCATGATTGAACTCATTATTTATTTTTAAAATATAAAATCTGCTGAACTCATTTTGCCTCCAACGGTCCTTTGGACATTTCATCACCCAGAAATGTCCTATATGCCCTCTGCTTGCTGTTTTCTCATTGGTCCACTTGTATGACATGTGAAAATAATTGTCTACAATTGGCTAACTCAATCAAAGGGCAAATATTTCAAGCTTCTTG
>JAEMOT010003861.1:0-45861 GCA_019297695.1 Apostasia ramifera | reverse complement strand
TAATATTTTTTATATTTGAATTTGTGTAAAATGATTTAAAATATTTATTTATTATTATTATTGATGTTTTTTAAATTAGATCATTTTGGTCCTGTTTTGGTCCTCGCGCCAAACAGGGCCTAAAACGCTGATTTGTCCTAAAATCAATTCACATCACGGATGCCTCCTTCCTTTATCGCCACCTAAATATTAAGATTTTAGAATTTTCTCTCAAAATATATTTAAATATCCTTAAAATAATATGATGAACAGCTCAGATTTTTTGTAATCTAATTATAATTAGGTTATTAAAAAATTATAATTACTCATTATAATAGAAATAAGTTAAAATGTATGAATGTAAGATTTTATAATATTTTGAGTGTGCATAGCATAATTAACTAAGAATGGATAGGTAAGGTATAAATAAAACTAAATTGTATGGCATGTAGGTAATTATCCCTAATTAAAAATGAGATATTTATATATATTACACAAAATTTTAAATATTATTATTTTTTTATTAAAATATTTAAATATTATATTAATATTTACATACATAACTATACTATAATTAAATTTTATAAAAAAATAACATATAAAAAAAATTAATTTTTTTATAACATATAAATAATTGTCACGTATTTACTCATACAACTTCAAATTTATACAAGTTAAATCCTATTTTACATCCTAGCATATAGTTTGTTTTATTATAATAATAATTATTATTATTATTTTTTTTTTTGAAAGATATTTTTATTTTTATTTGCTGGAGAATCCTAACACATAATTGCATCAATAATTTTGAGTACAGGTTACATTTACGTGAGTTTGATTCTTTTGTTGTTTTGTGCATAAGATTTATCGACCGAACAAAAACTGAAAAATTGAACCGAACTCGTATAAATCAAATCAATATTTTTGGTTAACCGAATGATTGAGTTACAATTAGGTTTTTAATATAAAAAACTAGCGATTAACCAAAATTGTTTACACAATATACTAATATATTCAACTAGATTTTTTTATTAAATATATCTTAAATTGTTATTATTATAAACTTATAAAAAAATTTCTCCTATAGCTCACACATATATAAAAATATCCTGTTGATTATTTACTTGTAATTCTTTTTATACTTTAGCGTTAATATTAAATTTTTTTGATAAGTAATACTTTGTATTAATTGTTTTATAAAATTAATAATAAATATATATTATTTAATATAACAGATAACACTATTTTTATAATTTAAGTATACCCATCTTATAGATAAAATATTTCATTAATAATATTTGATTTTAATATCACTGTAAATATTTTTTAGTAAATTAATGAAAAATATATTAATTTTTTATATAATTTACAAAATTCATAATATTAATCATATATAATCAAAAACTAATATTTTTGATTAACCGATTAAAAAATTCAATTAACTGAATAGCTAATTAATTGTTAGATTGGTTTTAATTTAAATTTTTTATATTGAAAAACTAATTGGTACAGCTTCAGTTTCAATTTTTATATTTTAAAACAGTTAATTAATGTTGATCACTCCTATATTATTATACGTATAAATAACATAATTTGCTTATATTGCTTGACGAATCTAAAAATATGTGATCTTCTGCGGAGAACTAACATAGTAAGATCAAAAATAAATATCTAAGTTTTTGAGATTCAAGAATAATAGAAAATCGGTCCACAACTTTAAAATCTTTCAAAGATTGACATTTAAATTTTAATCACATTATTTTTACTAATTTTTTTTTATTTTTTAAATAAAATATATAGGTATACTAAGGATAAAAATATCCCTCGTCTCCCACTCATTGCCCACACGCATGACCGCTGCGCTGCAGCACGAGTGGGCCGCCATGTGCGCCTCAAACACCGCAGTTACACCTGCCCTGCACGAGAAAGTTTTATGTGCACAATGTGTGTCATGTCATCCGTCCGCACACAAATAAAATAAAGCCACGTGGCACGATGGACTGTTACGTAGCACTGATTTTTTGCTACGTAAGACTACATAATATTAATGCCTTGTTATTTGGAGCTACATATCACTAATTTTTTGCAACGTAGTACTGATTTTTCCTACGTAGCACTGATTTTTTGCTACATAGGACTACATAATATTAACGTCTTGTTATCTACATAATATTACGTAGCTCTATGTAGTAAGAGGTCAGTACTACGTAACTTCAGATAATAAGACGTCAATATTATGTAATCCTACGTAGCAAAAAATCAGTGCTACGTAGCAAAAGTCAGTACTACGTAGCAAGAAATTAGTGCTACATAGCTCCAAATAACAAGGCATCAATATTATGTAGTCTTATGTAGCAAAAAATCAGTGCTACTTAACAGCCCGTTGTGCCACATAGCTCAATTTTATTTGTGTGTGAATGGATGACATGACACACATTATGCACACAAAAAATTCTCATCCTGCACAAGCGCAGCAGCCGCGCATGGCAGCATAGGCATCTAGGGCTAGCACAGAAGCTTGCCGACCATCATGCATAAGGGTGTTAATATGGATCAAAGATCGAAAATCAATCGAAAATTGAATCGATTTTAGATCGAATCAAAATCGAGTCGATTTAAATAAGCCAATTAACGAGCCAAAAATTCGGCTCGTAATAATTTCAAGCCAATTTTGAGCAGGAGTAGGCTCGGCTCGATCTAGCTCAAAATCGGCTCGAATTAAAATACATTTTATATTATAATACATATATATATATAATATGTATATATATATATATATATATATATATATATATATATTATAAACTGAGCCGATCGTGAGCTGAATCGAGTTGAGCTTACCTGGCTCGAGATCGACTCAAAAAAATTTTGAGATTTGATTCATTTTCGAGTCATCTCGAAAATGAATTGAAATCGGCTCAAAGGCGATTGAAATCGACTCAAGCCGGCTCGAAGTCAAGCCCAATCGAGCTCGAGTCGATCGAAATGTGATCAATCCGATTTCGAGCCGGTATTGGCTCGGCTCGAAATCGGATCGGTAACAGCCCTAATCATGCACAAGGCTAGTGTGGAGCGATGCGCTGGCCAGTGCAGGAGGTGGAACAAGAGAAATATTTCTATTTTTATATTTGTATAATTAATTTAAATATAAATTTTATTTAAAAAATAAAAAAATATAAATTAAATAAAAAGAATTTAATTCTTGGCTGTGAGTCTAGCTACTCAGTGTTTGGTCTAGATCTACTATCTACTAGACGATAGCCTGCCTCAATTCTTTGAAATTTTGGTGGGCAACTCTTTTGAAGATGAGGACTCAAGGTAGGAGAACTGCCCCTGTAGAGTTGGATGAGATTGTACCTTTCTTTTATTGTAATGTAATCTTTACTTGTAACTTTTTTTGTATTGAATAAAAGAAATTTTTAATAAGATGTGCAATATACAGATGTGTGGATATATGTATATATGAATGTATGCATGCAGGGATGCAAGATATGGAAGATCAAGGAACCATAAGTGTAGAGTGTACTTAAGCGAAAGTTTGCTAAGTGATATTCCACATATAGACAGAATAGTACAGACTAGAACACACCAACTGCTAGGACCATATCAGGTGGGCAAGAGCCCAAATGCCTTAGCCAAAGGTTCCACTCAAGGTGTTGAGTTACTTCCGTAATAGAGTCTGGGGGGCCCTTGCTTTCGTACCATGGACGGCTAGTGTTAGATATTATTTAGCCACTAGGTCCATGCTATGGGGCAGGAGCTCAGGTGCAATAACTATGAATCTGACTTAGGTGTTAAGCGAGATTCCATAACAGAACTTGAGGGCCTCTTACCTTGTGCATAGGATAGTTCAGTCGACAATTAGGTTCGTGTTAGGGGGGTTACAACAAAGGCACATTAGTTGCGAATGACTTAGGTATTAAGTCGGATTTCGTAACAGAATCCAAGGGGAATTGCGCCTTATGCCTAAGACGACTAGAGTTGAGATCAGGATGGTTTGATCAAAGGAGTGGGGTAAATTTTGGCAAAGATTGCTAAGGTACACTTCATGGCAGTTGAACTAGAAGGGAGAGTGTTAGTCGCTGGGTCTGTGTTAGGTGGGCAAGAGATCAGGTGCTTTAGTCACGCGATTGGTTTATGTAATAAGCTTAAATCAGTGGTAGAACCTGGGGGGCCTTTTGCAGCTTCTTCCCAACACAATGGGTCTAAGAAGAAGGGAAAAGAATGGCGTAGCTCTATCATTCATGCTAGAACGAACGTCTCCTGGAGCATGGGTTTGCAGGTGGCCCAACATGATTGGAAGCCATGCGAGGTCGTGAGGAGTGGACACATTGGCATGATCGAGGGGCACATCGTATGGGGCTACGAAAGCAGCGTAGTAGCAAAGATAACCGGCATGGCTGGAAACAACCTTCCGCCAATCGTTTGTTGTGGCAGCAAAGATCTGACCATTGCTGATGCTCTTGGGTGTTGCTCCGGCCAGTGTCGGTGGTTGTTGAGGTGGAGGAGCTGTAATGCTGGCTTGTTCTAGCAAGGCAACAGAGGCTGTCATTAGGATTCAATGTCTAGTGATCCAAAACTACTTAGACATCATGGGTTGATAACGCTTTAAATGAAAGCCTAAGCAATTTGAAGACTTCAAAATATAGAAATTTTTTATGGAGAAAAGGAGAAGAGAATAGGAGAAAATCTTCAAATACAATAAATTTTATAAATTTTTTTCTTTTATTCTTGAATGAAATTAAGTACAAATGAGGTCTCCGATGAAAATACATAGAATAAATATTTAGAAAGGAAAAAAAAAATTTCTTTAACAATAAAATACAACTCTAGCTAAGTGGGAAAGAAGAACAATCAACATTGATAGGTGGGAAACTTCACCTACCCATCTTTTCTTAATTTTGGGTTGGGTTAGATCAATTTAAGTCAAGTTGGATCCAACGCATAAGTCTTTTGATCTCTTGATCACAGGTCCCTTTTTTTTTAAAGAAGATTCACTCCCATGAATTAAGTTGCAGGTGTGCAAACAGTAAGGTTGCATGTTCTTCACTATACAGCTTAGCTTGTGAAGCTCTTTATCCCTTTTTTCTAACACGGAAGATACCTTAGATCTTTTTCAACACTTTATCCTCATTCAATTTTCTTTCATATCTTGTCTCCAAGACATCCATATTTGAATTATCTCTCATTGGTTATTATCTAATATAGACCGCTCAAATGATTTGAGATTCTCAACACTGACTACAAAATATAATTTCATATAAGCTGGAAGTTTCAATTGATAAGCACTATCTCTAATCTTTTTTTAAATTCTAAATGAACCATATCATATTGGTTTGAGCTTTCTTTCATCTCATTTGAGCCTATCTCTACTTATATACAGCCATACGAGGTCTTCTACCTTAAATTTTGTTTCTATATAATGTCTGTCATGTCGTAGCTTGTGCTATTATTGGGTTCTATTGAATTGTTTCTTCATTTCCATATGAACCTTTTGAATCCCTTCTAGGAATATTTGTGATAGCATCAACCTCTTGTGTTGATTGATTTGAATCTATGGTAAACTCCATATCACATGTGCATTGAGGTAAATATCCCAAACATACTTTGAAAGGAGCTAGGGTAGTAAAATCATGAATTGCTCGATTAAAAGCAAATTATATACAAGAAAGACTGTCAACCCAAATTTTAGGGTAATAAGTATCAAAAAGTCTTAGAAGATACACCACCGTGTGATTGACGACCTCTGTTTGACCATCAGTTTGTGGGTGAAAGGTAGTACTCCTTTGAGTGTGGTATCCATTATAGCCTATAAAGACTTCTAGAAATTACTTAGAAAGCGTGAGTCCCTATTAGAGATGATGAACTTTGGAAGACCATAATAAATCCAAACATATTGAAAGAATAAGCATGCTGCTTCTTTTCTTGAAAAAGTCTGCTTGCATGGCATGAGCGCGACCATTTTAGAGAATCTATTTACCACCAAAAATACGTAGTTATGTCCTTTGCGTGTAGTTAGTAATCCTCAAAGAAAATCCATAGAGATACTTTCCCAAGGCCGATATGGTACTAGCAAAAGAATATATAAGCCGTTTTTGCAATTAAATGGCTTGGATGTGAAACATAAAATGCACATTTTGACGAATTTGGCTACATCAAGATGCATTCATGGCTAATACACATACATTTGTAGATTAAGAAGAGTTTTTGCTACTCCAAAGTGTTCGAATACCTTGGAGGATGGGCTTCTTTAATCCATCTCATTCTATCACTATTTTTAGGAATACATAATTGTGTTCTTTTATAGAGAAATCCCTTAATAGTAAAGTAAGACTTTTTTTATTACTTTTTGCTTCCATAAATTTTTCTTTGAATCTCTATTATTCGTATACATCTCTTCATATTTTTTAAGGAGAGTGGATTGTATTTTCATGCAAAAAGATAAACATACTGGTGATCAGAAGAGCGTGTCAATTATTTTATTTTGTACTCCTATCGTATATATGATGATAAGATTGAATTATTGGAGGTATGACATCCACTTTATATAACGTACTTATTGAAGCATAGATTGTATTTAAATGTATTATAGTAACTTGTAATCAGTGCGAATAAAAGCTTCCTTTCCCAATAAGTAAGGACGTTAATGCTTTACCGCTTGGTACAATGTCAATAACTTCTTATCATATATTGAATAGCTTTTTTGTGACCCTTGAAGCATCTAAAAATAATATGCTATAGGCCTTCTTTCTTGCATTAGAATTGCGCTCATAGTATATTCTGATGCATCAGCTTCGATCTCAAATGGCTTTTGTAGATTTGAAAATGCTAAAATGAGTGCTTTGCTTATCTTTCTCGTCAATAAGTTGAATATATCTTCATGTTTTTCTTCCATGTAAATTTTTTGTTTACTTTAGTAAAAGCATATAGAGCAGAGGCAATGATAGAAAAATTTCTGATGAATTTTCTTACATATTAGTATTCTCCCACAAAACTCCTAACATCGGTGGTACTTTCGGGTGAGGCCATTCCTTAATTGCGTTTAACATGTTCGGATCAATTTTTATTTCATCATTGTCAACTTCAAACCCAAAGTATAGTATGATTTTTTTTCCAAACTCACATTTCTTGAAGTTGATAGATAGCTGGTGACTTGCAAGAAAATCAAATGCCTTTTTTCACATGCCTAATATGTTCTTCCAATGTATGACTATAAATAAGGATATCGTCAAAATACTATAGCAAACTCCTCAATATAAAGCCTCAAGTTATCATCCATAAGATGTATGAAAATTGCTAGAGCATTACAAACACTGAATAACATCACCAATCTTCATATATGTTGAATTCTAATGATTTTGATGATATCAATTATTTTAAAATTATTAAACTAACATTTATCTTAAGTGTGCTTATAAATTAATTATTTCATAAAAGACGAAAGAGTTCAAATTCAAGGGATCAAAAGCTACGATTGAACTTCATTTTATTTTTTTAAGACATTAATGAAATCATATGCATATTTGCCAAGATTTTACTGTATTTTTTCAATTAGCTTTCTAGTTAAATTTTTTTATTTTTCTTGTGTTTGCTTTATTTAGTTACTAAGCTAAAACCTTGATAATATAGACAATCGTATTGAAGGTTAACAATAATGTAGACAATCGTATTCACCATCGAAATCTACAGTGTACAAAAGTCAAACTTTATGAATAGAAATGCACAACAAGATGTTTGTGAAAAATTTAATCAATCAAAATATATAAAGTGTAAAACAAAATTTTAATTTAATAATCATAATTTATTAAAATATAATTATTAACAATTTTAAAAAATATTAAGTTTCTTTTATTTAAGGATAAATTACACCTAGATTCCTAAATTTAGGGCTTAACAACATGTAAATCTATATTTTTAAAATTATAACATCGAGGTCTTTGAATTTTAATATAATTATCAAAAGAATCCTTTCTTGTATTTATTATTATAATTTTTTTTATAATTACAATTACAAAAATTTTAAATAATAAAAAAAATAGACAAAGACCCATTTGATATTTATATTAAAACTAGTGACCAAATATTATAATTTTAAAAAACATAAACCTGTATATTATTAAATTCTAAATTGAGAAATTCGAGAATAACTTACCCTTTATTTAAATATAAAAAAAGAAAAAATAAATACGCACGAGTGATTAAATATAATAAAATAAGAAAAAAATATATAATCTGTAAACAACTAAAACTAAAGATTAGTTTTTTTATGGATAAAAGTTTGGTGATGGTAATGGGTTGGTGGGTCAGACTCCACCTATCAATCATTAAGGTAAAATCTATCATGCCTAAAAGTCGCCTGAAGTTCGGACGAGTCCGCTAATTAGGAGGCCCCAATGATTGACATTAAATTTTTATTTTTATTTTTTGAGATAGCCCGAAGTCAGAGTGACTTTTTGAATATATATATATATTTATATTTTTTAACAATCATGTTTAAACTGTTTATCAATTTTATAATTATCATTATTTTTAAAAATCTGCCACCTCATTTGGCATGTGATTCTAGGGTTGCTGAGTGGACCTGCAAATAGCTTACTGGACCGATTCTATCCGAAATTGGCCCGATAAAACCCGATTCGGCATAGAATCAGTTGAACCGAACCAATTCTGGCTGATTCCAGGGGGCAGAACCAGTTCAGCGCGGTCTGCGCCCTCAAAACCTGAGAACCAAATTCATTATTTAAAAAAAATTGAATGGGGCCAGCTCCCACGACATAAAGTGGCATCTGGCATCAGTGCCTATTTCTGCCAAATGGGAGTTGATTAAAAACATATAATCAAACGGTCATTTTAAGATCATTTGTACGACTGTTTTAAGATCATTTTACACTTTTTAAATTACATATAGATATAGTCCTCTGTAAATAGGACTTATGGCCCTATTTGGCAATGAATTAAAAATCATGGCTAAAATTACCCATGGCCAAAATCTTAAATTTATTTTAAAAAAACTTAAAAAATTATTTTATATCTCATCTCACACAAATTCCAACATTAAACAATCACTTTATTTCACATCCAACACAATTCTCAATAAATCAATCAACTTTATTTCACATCATACACAATTTTTAATATAATCAACTTACTTTATTTCACATCATACACATTTTTCAAAAATCACTAAAAATTCCAACCAAATCTTCTTTTTTTTCTTATTACCAAACAGAGCCTATATGTTGTATAATTTCTTCAACTTTCATTATCTTTTAGATTTTTGCTTTTTCAAAAATTCTGCAAACATATTCAACGTTTTGATGGTTTTCCAACATTAATTCGTTGCCGTATCTTCCTTAGGTCACAAGCGAAATATGGATCTAGATCACTTTCTGGAACTCGATCGTCTTTCACCACTCGGTGAGAATTTTAACGAAACTTCAGAACCAGATCTCGATCTATTTGAAAAACATGATCTTGACCTTAAAACAAGTGAAAATGTTAGCACTGACACTGGCCTGTCAACTCAATCTTCAGGCTTCTCCAACAAGTCTCGAACAAAATGCAATAAGGTATGAGAGTATTTTGAACTATAGATTAAACCTAATAGCAATCCGGAGAAACTCGAATACGTTGTTTACAAAATTTGCAAAAATCAATACTCGTACAAAGATGGTGGTACAAATGATGAACTAGTACATTTAAAAATTATCTAACTAAATTTCACATATTTGATGACAAAAGTTATCAACCCACTACCATAGAGGCAAATCAAACACAATTGAATCCACAAAATAAATCTATACTATGATCAATTAGAATGATAATACACGTCGAAGTTTAGTGCGATTCTTTGTATGAACCAAACAGCCCTTCACAATATATGAAAAAGAGGAACTTTAGAAAATATTATTCAATATTTACAACCTCAATATAATTGTACTTTTAAACATATACTTAAAAAAATTATATGTCAATATATGAAGAATATAGAAAATCTTTCTTTTAATACCTCACTAATATTACTTGTACAGTTAGTTTAACTTCTGATATTTGAACTAAAAAAACTAGGGGTGTGCATTCGATTTAAGTGGTTGGTTTGGTGACCAAACCAAAAAAAAAGATTGGATTCGATTTTAAATTTAATGAAACCAAACCAACCAAATTACATTATAAACCAAACCAAACCAACCAAATAAATATCGGTTCGGTTTGGTTTGGTTTGGTTAAAACCATATTTTTTTATCTTAAAATTTGTCTTAATTTTCTTATAATAATATTAAATATTGCTATATTAATATCTAAATAATAATTTTAATATAAGAGCAGTTTAGCATAATAAGTAATTTAACTTAATAACTCAATTGCATCACTAAAATAAGAGTTATCGCATTACTAAAATAAACTATCAAATATATACTATCACTAATTCACTTCAATAGATTCAAAGTCAATACTGTAAAACTACTATAATACAATGTCTCCACATATGACCATTGTTACTGTCATTACTCAATTGGTCCAAATATACATCACTAAAAGTCTGAAATATTATTAATACATTAAAATTAATACATAATTAAGCTTCATAAAAATACTCACAAAATCAAAAAGGCCCATACTATGAAACTGATGCGAATCTTCTTTCAACCTACCTAGCAATCCTTCGAACTCTAACCTGAACATTAATATTGATTATGAAATTCTTTAATAAAATCTTGAAAGTAATATAACCACCGGAGAAATTCTTTAATAAAATATCAAATCATCACCAAACCGTTAAATTCTAAACCAAACCAAACCGTTAAATTTAAACGGTTCGGTTCGGTTTTTTGGTTTAGACCATAGTTTGCACACCCCTAAAAAAAACAGAGAAAATTACCTAATTATTACCAATCATTAGATTGGACGGTGAGAAATACAGAAATACATATTCTCATTAGATACATTAGATGAAGTTCATACAAGATCTATTAATTCTACTTACATTGAAAATGTTTGTTAAATTTACGGCAAAGAAAATAATATTTTTATTTAGTTTAGATAATGAATCGAATAATACTTCTGCAGCTAATTTCTTACAATAATTTTTAAAACCTCCATTTTACGGATATCTTTTTTATGTTAGATGTGAATATCATATTATAAACTTAATTATTTCTGTTGCTTTTAATTTCGAGCATTCGATTATTGATAAATTTAAGCATGCTGCGAAATGGATGCCAAACATTTTCAACATTTATAAGTCAGCAACAGCGAAGAGACACGTTTTAGAGTAAAGAAAAGCAACTACTAGTGAGCAATCTACGACACAAAGTCGAGCCCTGAAAATTTGAACGAGTTACAATTTTATGTACACCTCAGGCAAAAATTTAACGATATGAGCATATTGGAGTGATAGAAATGCTAATCAAAATAATATCTCATTCTATCTGCCACGGCTCAAGATATTCTAATGGCACCAAGTGTCGACTATTACATCTAAATCAACTTTCTCCACCACAAGAAGAACAATATAAGACTACAAAAGTAACTTATTTATTGCGACCCTTTGCATGCTTACTAATCTACAAGTTTGCTGCCGAGTTATGAAATCAACAACACAATTTTGTGAATGAATTTAAGAATAACAATTTAAAAGAAGAAAATAAATACTCTAAAAAAATTCTTTATAATTATAATTTTTTTTTTTGCAATACAAAATATTTTAACAAGCTACAGTTATTTTATTATAAAAGTTTTTATTAATGCTAATAACAATTTTTTATAGTAATATTAAAAATATATTATTTAATTAAATAAATTTAGCTCAACCTAAAACTTGGAACCGGACTGGACCCAAACCAGTTCCAAGCTTAGCCAACCAGTTCCAGGCCAGTTCAAAACCTGTTGGAATTGGACCGGAGTCCGGTCCGGTCCGGTTAGCAGGACTACCTGCATATGGTGGACACTATCGTTTTTCTTTTTTTGATAGGGATATGATGGACACCACATACCACCCAAGCACACAGCCACAAAAATAAAAGACTTTTGACATCCGACAACACAGGCCGCTTACAAAGAAGATTAAACCCACCACCTAAACGTTTAACTAAACCTCTAAGTCTAAGTCTGTATTTATTTGACAGTTCAAAATTAACCTGATTTAATTTTAAAGTCATATCACATCACACAAAATTTAATATTAAAAAATAATTTTATTTTACATCCTATACATATCACTAAAATAATAAATAACTTATATCACATTCCTCACATATTTCAACATAATAACTAATTTTATATCACATTCCTCACATATTTCAACACAATAACTAACCTTATTTCACATCATTCATAACTTTCAATAAAAAAATATCTCTATCTAAATTTAATTTTAATTTTATTAAATTTAAACCTTACGAACAAAAAAGCCTTAAGCCATAATGACTTTAACTTTAGTAATGAACATTCCACAAACAAGATTTAAGTACAAAATAGATGGATGGAAAGAGAATAATAGCATAATCAAAAAACCCAAACTCAACTAAAGATTCACCCTTCAAAATAAAAGGTCGAATAAAGATTCAGACCTAACATAAGAGATGAGTAAAGGAGAACGTAAACCAAATAGATAAAAACATAGAACATGAAAAAAAAAAAACCAAGAAAATGGGTAAAATAAGAAAATAGATTCAAATCAAAAGGTCGCATTACTCAATCATACCTTAAATCTGAAGGAAATGACAGACTAGATCCCCTCATGATGCAGTAGAATGAGTCTCCTTCATGGATAACAGCGTTCCACATCTCCAGCAACTGAAATCAGTGATGATTCTACAAAAATCCCCAAAAAAATCCTATAACCAACCCAAAAATACCAAGGGTTACTTCTAATAAGATCTGACACAATTCGAGTCATTCATAAAAAATCAAACTGACAGTGTTGGCCAAATTGGGGTATGATTTTGACCAGCATTTCTACCACTTGGCATGCTTTCAGCCATCAGATGGGGGCAGGGTAAGAAAATAGGACCAAATGGCCTCCGTAATATCGGCACCAACCAGCCAGCTCTATGGACCAAACTGTCTTACAACATTCCCTCTGTTCTAAACACTACCCTGCAACTGAATTTGAGACAAAATTGCAACGAACTTTCTTCCTTAGCCTTTAGTTGATTGGTGGCTAATTTGGTCATGACTATTTTTTTTAAATAAAATAACTTATATAATTTTCAATACATCAACCAGTTTTATTTAATATTTTTATAATTAATTGACTTTACTTTTCATCATATAAATATTTCAAAAAAAAATATATATTTTTTTATAAAAAATTTGAAAAAATGATCATGACCAACTTGACCACAAATCAAATGAAGGCTAAAATGCCAGGACCATCCAAGGGGTTTTCGGACAGGTTTGCCCCTAAATTTTATGTGTATCTTTTTATTTTTAATTTCACCTGGCACCAAAATTTCGCTCACCCTATTGATAGTGTACCTCCTGGTTTCTCAAAAAAGCTGCTTCCCCATAGGATTAGGAGAACACCACAACTATATGTGAATATCTAGATCAATCCACCTGCAACATTTGGACATAGTTGCCCTAACACGATCTTTGAATTGTCCAATTCTCTCCCTGCAGTACATACATATGCTCCAAGTGAAATACACAAACAAATACAAAAACCCACTAGTTCGACCACATGCTCTGCCATTTTGGGCGAGCACATACACTAGTCTATCAAATGTCGGTTCTTCATTGGTTGTGCTCGAAAAGCAAATGTATGAATTGCACACCTAAAAAATCTCTCTTAATTTCACACCCAAAAGAAATAGAGATTGTACACATTCATGAAAACCTCAAAAGGAACATATATAATGTGGTCATACTGAAAGTAATTTCATGAACTTTCCATTATAAATAAAAGCAAAAAAAAAAGATGCATGTTTTAAGCGAGTTAACAAAAAAAGAAAATGATATAAATGGGAGTTTGATTCAACACAATGTTAGATGCTATTGTAATCTAATTGCAATGTTATCTAGCAATTGTTTGCTTGATTCAATTGTATAAATGTATATATAACGATATAATAGTTACCATACTGCCAGACATAAACATAATTGACCATTAAAACTGTGCTTCTCCTCCATGTGCATGAGTTGGATTGGGTCGGTTCTATACCTTTCATAGTCCCAGCCTGAGCTAAATCGGTTCTACTATACGTGAAACTAGAACAGACCCATGCATCCATAGTTCAATTTGCAATTCATAACTCTAGAGCGCCCATCTGCGGCATGCTCCAATTCTAATTCAATGTACGTCTAAACCCTCCTTTATATGGAGCTAATTTAAGGTTGGGTATTGGGGCATTTTTTTTTATGGTAGGGTATTGAAGTTAAATTTAATAATTAAAATGCTAAGTAACTCCCACGTTGTAATAAAGAAATAAATACAACTAAAGATAATTACAACAGCAAGATAGTATATCCAAAAATATGTGAACAAGTGAATGACTCATGAAAGAAATTATATATAATATATGGAAGAGCTTTCATATAGTTTATTAAATTATAACCACCAATGCGCCAAGTTCGGTTCAGTTCGGTTCACCGAAATAAATTTATTAGACCCAAGAACCGACCCAAAATATTGGCTCTAAATATATTAGGAACGAGAATCGACCCGAACATTTTTGCACACCTCTACTCATACCCCTTCCATACGCCGACTCTCCCAACTTCCCCACCATCATTTGCCTAGTTATAGATCAAGTGACATGAAGATATCGTCCAATTTTGAATGACATCTAGATATTATTTTAGCATGGTAATTTTATAACGTTTTGCAATGTTATCTAAATATTTCATCAAACAAAAAATAATTATTTTCTTCAAATAATATGACAACATTACAATAATGTTGAACAAAACTCCCATAATACGTATATTAATGTCTGTGTTAGTGCTAAGGGCGCAACTTGGTCCAACATATATCTGCTCAATGTAAACCTTGGGACCAGACTAAGAAGGTTCAATTTCATAATTTCAAGAACAAAAACCAAAATGAATTCCAATGGATCAGAATTGCTTGTACTAAAAAATTTAGTTTGGGCTTGGTTCGAGTCCACTTTCAACGTTCCAATTATATAAGAAATATTCTTGTTAGAGTTTATTTATGTGTTTTCAGTTAACAAAAGACTTAATTAGCCTAAGATCTACAAGGATGTAACATCATAAGATTTAAAAGTTGACATTTCCAATAGCCCATGGTTTAATTCCATAATTTCAAGAAGCGAAATTGAAACAAATTCCAATGAATACGAACTAGACCCAAACCAAAAAATTCAATGTGTTCAATTCAGGTCTGGTTCTAAGCTTCTAAGAATACTAGTAATGTTCTGATTAGAGCTTATTTAATCAATTTCAGTTAACAAAAGACTTAATTAGAATAAAATCTACAATGATGTAACATCATAAGATTTAAAGTAAAGGCATTTCCAATGGCCAAAGTATCAGTTCCACAATTTCAGGAACTGAAATCGAAACAAATTCTAACGGGAACAAACTAGACAAACTAAAAAATTCAGTTTGGGTTCAATACAGTTCTAGTTCCAGGCTTCTAGGTATACAAGTAATATTTTGATTAAAGCATATTTAATTAATTTCATTTAACAAGATGCTTAATTACAATAAAATCGAAAAGGATCTAAAGGGTGTTTGGTTTAATGTTACTATAATATTATGTGAAGCTATTTGGAGAAATTGATTATATGGATTGATGGCGTGTTTGGATAACAATTAAAAAATTAATAAGACTAATATACTAAAATGATATTAAGATGTTACCTAAAATTGGATGGCATCTAGATGTTAAGCTAATTGTGGAGGGGGTAAATGTAGTTGCATTGAAATTCTATTATCATATTTTAATACAATAACATTGAACTAAATAAATAATAATTTAAAGATAATATAAACATCTAAACAAAATTGAACCAAGCATCCCCTTAACATCATAAGATTTAAAAGTGAAGACATTTCAAAAATATTTTTCAACTTTAAAGACTATTCAATCCAACCAAACTACATATCAGAAGCCAAGTCCTCTGCGACTGCAGTTGAAACCATTGAAGTAGAACCAATTAGAACTTTTTTTTTCAAAAGTTCAAATCTGGTTAACCTAAATACCATAACCGAGAACAAAATCAAGTCATTTGATTCTGACTATTTTAGAACTATATGTTTGCTTAAGAAATGAAAATTAATAAACGTATATGACATTGAAGAATTTCCTTCTGTCAAAGCAAATTGGTATCTATTTCACCCTAAAGGTGATAACTCTTAAGACTTCAGAGTTTCGAAAGATCGTTGCCTTCCTACAAGCGCAAGCCCCAGTAGTTAATTATTCACCTCTTCATATAAAGACAAAACTTTTGATTAAGGAAGGAATTAATTTGCTCGTTTGATGACATGATACGGATGAAAAACCCTGTCAAGATCTCATAGTTCCATCGTCCAGGATTCCACTAGTGATCCTAATCTACTTAAACTTTTTATTTGAAAGTCACAGAATAATCAGTCAGCAACCATGGGTTCCATCGTCCGGAAACATTCGAGTGAATCAGGAGAAAACATGAAAGGTGGACACAAAGTAGTTACACATGTAATCAAACCAATCAATTCAGGTTTTCTATACTGGCTTTATCTAGTTATGAAATTGGGATTTGTATATTTGTAATCTTTTTTAACATTTTCATACCCATCTCGTTGAGTTTGCGAGAGAGCATTTCAAGGCCATAATAGCTTGCCATCAAGGGGTAGGCATCACAAGCCTGAAAGAGACCTTAAATTAAATTAACTTTTTAAAGTCCAAATTCCATAAATATATGATAACATGGGGCATGAGTTCCTATCGTTATTGGCATTTATAATAGCATATCAAGGATATGGCAGTCTGTTATTCAAAGTTTATATCATTTATATTACGGATGTTCACTTCTTCATACGTTAGAATAATAAGATGATCTTTCTGTGCTAATACTTCATCTTTGCACACCTCTAATTGTCATCATTTCTTCCTCATTTTGAATTTTTCTCGGATGAATCCGAATGAAGATTGTTAGAAAAACAATCCCAATATAAGGTTCAAATGGGTATTTTCGAATTATGACTTATTTCTTTACATCGAAGAGAGCTCAAATATATGGTTCCAGACACAACTTATGAGGAATGAATACATATTTATTATTTCAAGTGAGATCTTTTAAATTCGAAGAATAAATGTAAGGATATTATTTGAATAAAAATATTTTAAGAAATAGATCGAAATTTATGTTCACATGAGCGTTTTTGAAGAAACAAATTCGAAGATTTAATTCGAACGAGCACTCAAAGAATAACTTCGAATGTATAGTTCGAATAGTAATTTTTCCAATGGTTGAGAATCAAATAGAATTTTAAAAGAATAATTTCAAAAGTATCATTTGAATGGAATCTTTTAAGGAAAGATGCAAAGGAATTATTTGAATAAACTTTTTCAAAGAATGGATTTGAATGTATTACTCAAGGAAGTATTTTAGAAAAAAAAATTTGAAAGCTCTGTTCAGACAGAAACTTTGAATGTATAGTTCAAATAAGATTTTCAAGGATGGACAGCAATTCTTTGTTTTTATTAAATTTCAAAGGTTCGCAAGCTAACATCGAAAATGGGATTTTAGGAAAAACCAATTTATTCCAAGGACACTTGGGAAGTTTTTCCCATTGCTCAAATCTTATTGAATTCCAATTCATCGAACAGTATTACTTTGCCTTCCTGGATTTCCTCCTTTATTTCTAATCTTAGAAAATTTCAACCATCTCCATGGAATCCTTTAGATGTCCTTTATTTTGAACAAAATGTTCTTTCGCACTGGGCCTAACAAACCTTCGAATCTTCATAGAATAGACAATCCATATATCCTTGTTGTTATGGTTTCTTCAACTCGTCCTTCATTTGCTACTACAGGTAACTATTTTTCGAAAGCACTTTATTATTTCTTTCTTTCGAAGGCAACAACCTTTGTTTTCTTCTTCTTATTATTCTTATACATAATGGGTCCTCCTGGCATATCCATACCTTGTTTGTACTGAAGAAGATAATATATCATTTTTTATGTTATCTTATCTGGTGTTATATTCCTTTCTTCACTTATAAATATACATCCACGAAGCCACCTTCTTCACTCTACACTTTTCTCTTTCATTTGCTTTTCTTCATTTTTCCCTGATAAATGCTGGTCAAAATATTGTTGGAGAAATTTTATCCAAATTTTAGTTTGCAAAGTTAGCTTTGTAACCATTCGAAGGATGGAGTTTTATTTCCGAGGCACAAGGAAGAAGTTTTATTTCCATCATTTGGTGGAAAGGATCACTACCTTTCTCCTCCACTTTGGCCCTCTCTTTAGCCCTCATCTTTTTTTCTTTTTCTTTCCCTTTGAGAGAATGAAAACATTCTCTCCCTGCTTTGTTTCTCCCACTTCTTGTAAATAGACTCCTTTTTTTACCTGTAAACAGGAGTGCTCCTTATACTGTTAAAACTTAAATGACACTTGTAAACTTATTCTTATCTTTAGAATAACATTTTTCTTTATTTACTATTTTTCTTAAATGGCTATGAAGTGCCATAAATTTTATATAAAGTTGTTAATAAGCACAATGTCCTTATGCTGGACTTTGATGTTGCACTTCGAACAACTATCTTTTCAATAGGTGATATTCGATATACATTTTCGAAGGAGAGTTTCAATGCTTAGCTTCGAAAGGAATTTATTGACTCTCCACCTTCCTACTCCAATCATTGTAATTTAATAAGGCTTTTAGAAAATAGTTATAAATGACCAGAATGACATCTTCTCTCAATTTCCTTCCCTTATCTATTTAACTGTCTCTCTGCAACCCATTTTTCATCCTCATGGATTCATTCGCAGCACTCCTTAAAAAGAAAAGTCTACGCAAATCTTAGAGGTCATCTTCCAAAAAATGTTCTCATCATTCTGGGATTTCAGTCACTCCGTTAGAAACAATTAAAGAGGCAGAGCCGACTACTCCAGATCTGGGCAATAAGGATGAAGGCGCTAACCAAAAAATATTTTTCTCAAATCAATTCTTGCATCATGGATTCCCCTGGCATTATCAATGGCAAATCTCATCCTTCCAAGGCATCAAAGACTTCTTGTCAGAGATCTCTATTTCTTGCCCACTTCCAACTCCACTTTCCTTAACTTCTCAATCTACCCATAGAACAAAATCTCTTCCATCTATGGAAGAAAATCCTCTTACTGTAGAAGGGATGATAGCAAAAGAAGATCCAAATTTAGACCTTTTTAATTCGATCCACTTTTCTAGTCACTGTCACTTCTGCTGTAGATCTTTTCAAACCATCCCATTCGAAACTAAAAGCACTTCATCTTTGTTTTTAAAAGTACTTCTTACGTCAATCAAAAACTTTAATGTTCCTTCAAAGGAAGCTTCGAACGAAGTCATTGTTTCAACTATGGGCCACTCAATAGATGAACAGGTTCAACTGAAGGTTTCAACAATAGAATCTGTACAAATTGAACCCTCACAAGGGAAGTCATATGGAAAGACCTCTAAAGCCCTTTAATCTGATTTATTAATAAAGGCTGAAGTCAAAGCTACTGATGTAGACAGTATTCCTTCTACTAAACAGAATCAACAGACGTAGATAGAGACTTCCACTGCACATGACAAATTTCCCAATCAATCTCAATCACAATTTCTAACATAGAATGATGGTGACAAGAAATAAATTGTTATTATAGATCCTCTTTCTTCTTCTGCAAAGAATAAAGACTTGCATAGACATCCATGTTCTAATTCTGGCTGTGAAGTCACTGAAGATTTTTTTAAAGATAGTAGTTCAAAATAGGCTATTGGGATACAGGCTAAGGAGATTATTATAAACAAGGACCTAGGCAAAGCCCCAATTATTACTGAAACAACATTACTGAAAGATGGTTCAAACGAAGATACCCCTTCTATTGAAAGACCTTCTTCGAAAGGGACAAATCCTCATACTCCAACTTCTCCTGGCTCTAAATATGAAATTAACAAAGCACTTGTCAGAGAAAAACCTTCTATTCATCCTCTTTCTATTCAACCTTTCAATCCCAATCCTCCTAAGCCAAAAAACTCCCAGAGGCTCCAAGTATACCTTTTCCACCATCTCCTTTCTTTAAGGATTCTAATAATATTCCCCTTCCTTGAAAGCAAAGAATGTAGGAATAAATTCTGTTGTTGAATCTTTTTACTCCCTTTTCTATCCAGAAGATCTGCTATTAGAAAGAATATGGAGGAGATGTGCACAAGGATATATTCTGTATATTTCAAAGTTGTTATGCAAGAAAATGTAGATATTCGCAAACTTCCTTCAAAGAGTAACCGAGACAAGGCCTTTCCTAGACAACATATCACAGGAATGAAGAAATATACAGCATCTTTGAAACGATCAAATGATGATCTTCGTGCATATAATTTTACCTGTTTGCAAAGGAAATGCGATGCTCTGGCCAAAGCTGAAGAAACCCTTTTTTTCGAAGAGAGCAATCGAAGAAGAATTAAGACTCTTCGAAAAAAGCTCTAGGTAGAGAAAAACCATTTTTAGACTGTAATTTTTTGTAATATTATCTTCTCAAGAATGAAATTTTATCTTCTCAGCCTTTCTTCTTTCTTCCAAGTATTTCTGCTGTCGTCCTTTTTTATGTATATCCTTTATCTGTCTTCATATGCACTTTCGACAGAAGACACTCAAAAATACGACTTCGAATACATTCCTTTAAATAGTCTTTCCGAAGACCAATATTTAATTAACTCAGAATTTTACTCTGCTAATTACTGATAGTTGTCATAGGGAAACTCAAGGGATCTTCTCAAATTTACATGCCCAAATATCATTAAATATGCATTTACATATATTTTCTTTGTTATTTTCTTTTCCCAAGTCTTCTTGTTATACGTGTGTCTGTGCAACTTATCCTTTTGGGGCCGTTTGGATGGTGGTTAGGATAGGTTAACTCGGGGCAGCTTATCCCCATTAATGACTTATCCCTGCTGAGGTAAGAGATTTAATACGATTTTCTGTTTGGATGATAACCTGGGATAAGCAAAAATTCTGTTTGGCAAATTAATAACCAAGGTCGCATCCAAAATAGGCTCGAAAAGATTCGGGCTGAGCGGTGAAAAGAATACGTATTTGGCTGCTGCGAGCTTCTTCCTCTGCAGCAGGCGCGGCCCACAAGGCCTCAGTAGAAAGAATCGGATCAACTCCTCCTCCGGCGCTCAGGCGGTGGCGGTACCGCCCTTGCAGCCGGATAAGCCGGAGGCGAGAGTCGGATGGCCGCGATCTGACAAGTTTTGAGAGTGGATCTGGGCGATCTGGCGCTGATCTTTGAATCCCGCAACCGCGCCAGCGTCTTCGGTCTAAGAAACCGCTGCAACTGCTCTACCGCCATCCCCGTAACCAACCCAGAAGCTCGCTACTGCCGGAGAGGCACTGCGCCGGCCTGCGCGTCGGAGCGGAAGACAACCGCTCGTGAAGGCGTCGCGTGCGAGAGACTCCGCCATCTCCGCCATCTCCGCCGTTACCCCAACATCGTTCATGGGGAAGCTAAACCCTGGAATAGGCAGGTTAAGAGAATCCCGCTGAGTTTGTTAACCCATGTTTAAGAAAACGCATTTTTAAGTTAACCCAGCTAACCCAGCTCTACCAAACGGCCCGTTTAGGTTTCATTTGTTCTTTCTCTTTTCCACAGTTTGATACGCTCGTTTTCCTTGCTCTTTCCTTTCGATTCTCTTCTTCAATTTCTACAATGGAGAGTTCTACTAATGGAGAGAAAAAAATCGCTCCTCACTCCCAACAACAACAACAACAACAACAACCACCAAGCCTTAATCCCACCAGGTGGGATCGGCTACATGAATCCTTTGTTTCCATTGCGCTCTATTAGTTACCAAATTCTTATCTAAGTCTAAATAATTAAGATCACTCCTTATAGTTTCTTATCATATCCTCTTTGGTCTCCCTCTTCCTCTTTGTACATGGGCAAAATCCAATGACTCAATTTTTCTAACTGGAGAAAAAAAAATCGCTCCTCACTCCTAATGGGAGATTTTTAACACCGCAGATTTTCTTGGTTGTACTCTTTCACTCTCCATGTATGAAAATTTCAACACTATTTGGAGTGCTGCCAGTAAAAAACTCAAGTTCTGTCATCCTACTGTTGCGCATACTCCAATAATCCTCCTGAAGACCATGTCGCCATTTTCAATCAACACGATTAGTGCTTCTTCCTTTCCAAGTTGAATTTACTATTATTGATACTTACTTTGGGATGGTCTTAGCACAAGTCTCACTAAATGTCATTGCTTTTATCTGGACTTTCCTTGACATTCTGCAAACTATAAGAGTCATATCTTTTCAATAAAACTCTTTAGATCTGTTTTTCGATAGTGTCAAACCTCATGTTTCTTGTTGTCTCAATCTTTCTGGAAGAAAATTTAATCCTTTATGTCAAAAGGATTTGGTTTTCATATTCAAAGCCTTTTGCTATTGCGGCTTCCAATTTTGACTAGTATATCCCCCCTGCTAGCACTGAACATGATCAGATGAGAACATGGATTCACTACTTCAACACTACCTCTTTTAATGTTAATGCTTCTCTTGACAAGCTCTAGGTTATCATTAAAACTCATACTCGTAATTTTTCTTCTTTAATGTTGTCTTGTAGCTATTTATCCCTTTATATATATTTAGAGGTCCTTCGAAGGGAAAAACAATCATTTCGACGAAATCCACTTCTACTGTTGTAAGATTAGAGAAGCAGCAAGGTACTGCCCATCAATACCTTTGTCACTCTCTCTTTTTTCATAACTACTCTTGTTTTTTTCTTCACTTGTTGTATATTTTCTCTTTAGGCAAAGGTAAAAAGAGAGCTTCTTCGGCCATTCATTTTGAAGACATTCCTTAAGATCTTTCTCAAACTAATGATATCAACATTAAAGACTCTTTTTTTTTACTTCTGCAAAGGTTCCCGATGAAGTGCCAGTCACTAGTCCTTTAGAAGAAGAAGCCATTCAAATTATAATGGATGAGTCAATCTTCTCTTGTTTATTCTGGAAAAAGAATAATAGAGATGGATCTTGCTCACTTCCTTCATCAACATTTACTGCTAAAGCTACTACTACTCTTTGTGATGTTCTCTATAGTTGACTCCCAAAAGATATCAGCTGTTGTGGATTGGCCACGACCGTCTAATGTGTCTGAAGTAAGAATTTTCTTAAGATTAGCTGGTTACTATAGGAAGTTTGTGAAAGACTTTTCTCAAATTACTTTACCACTCACTAAGCTCACTAGAAAGTCAGCTAAGTTTGCCTGGGATTCAGAATGTAAAGCTAGCTTTTAACAGTTGAAAAAATTATTTAGTCTCAACACTAGTGTTAGCCCTACCCGAAGGTAGTAATGGTTTTTCAAATTTACAGTGATGCTTTATTTCATGAATTTGTGCGTGTTTTAATGCAGTACAGTGAGATCATGCATATGCTTCATGTTAGCTGCGTATACGTGAGAAGAATTACCCAATTTATAACTTGGAGCTAGCAACGATAGTTTCTGTTTTGAAAATTTAGATACATTACTTCAATGAGATAAAGTGCAAGATTTACACTGATCACCCGAGTTTGAAATATATATTTACTCAAAAAGAACTAAACCTGAGGCAGCGACGTTGGCTAGGCTAATAAAAGATAACGATTTAAAGATTATGTATCACCCAAGTCGTGCCAAAATCGTAGCACATACACTGAGCAAAACAACGAACCTAAGTATGATGGCTCTAGACCATAGTGAGCAAAATAATAATGTTGGAGATGGCGAAGCTATCCTTGACCTGTACATCAAGTAGGAGAACTACCTACTACTCTCAACCAATTATGAGACTTAATTGACTGCAATAAGTAGAAGAAAGCCAAGGCAGTGACCTCGCAATTCAGAAGTTGATTGAGAAAGTTAAGAAAGAGAGGCATGCTGAGGTTCCAGAATAGGTTGTATATACCTGACACAGAGGGACTCAGACAAACCCTTTTGCAAGAAGCTCATAGCTCGAAGTGCACAATTCATCCAAGCATGAACAATATGTACAAAGATCTCAAGTAATTTGCTTGGTGGCCAAACATGAAAAGAGATGTGGCTGATGTAGTCAGTAAGTGTTGGACTTATCAACAAATAAAGAGTAAACAACAACGACCAAGTGACTTACTTCAACCTTTACCCATTCCTATGTGAAAGTGGGAAGAAGTAGCTATGAATTTTGTTGTTGGGATACCTAGATCACAGAAGGGACATGAGGCTATATGAGTAATTATTGATCGATTGATAAAGCTCACTTTCTTTCTATAAAGATAATACTTAGTTGACAAGCTCGTACAGTTGTATTTGGATTAGATTGTGAGGCTACACGGGGTTTCGACATCTAGTATCAAAGACCCAAAGTTCACATTTTTGGTAGAAGTTGCACAAAGCTTTCATAGGTTGAGAGTCCCTTGTTTGACAGCTAGCAGTGATAGCTGGATTGTAACAGAATTCTATTACAAGCATTCTGTCGAAGTACACCATGGAAAATCTATTAATTTTCGATATATATTGTTCCTCCTATTTCCTTCGAAGGCGAAAAATATGTTCTCTTCAGAACTATCGTTTAACGACTTTTTATCTACATAAACCCAAGTCTTTGAAAATACTAAGTCTTCAAAGACATGAAAATCTTCGAAAATACTAAATCTTCGAGGCGGTGGTGTGAAATTTTGTTTCGCGCTAATTTTGAAATTCTCAAGGTAAACATCATAAGCTACAATTAAATCAAGCCACCATCCTCTTTGGGTACCTGTTGATGTTTATTTTTTTTTCTATGATTATGTTTGTCACGAGCCAGACCAAGCCATAATTTCCATGTCTTACTTTCAAGTTAGAAAGCCCTAGAAGTAATCCTACCTCACTACAATGGCTAAACCTGGTCATGCATTAACAAAATGGTAAACCAATGGTTTGAATCTTGTTTATTTCCTCCCAAGACAGTGCTATTTTAGAAAGTACGCATCATTCAAAGAAAAGCATACAAGATTTTCACTTCAAAAAGGAAATGTCAAGTGTTCTATCAAAACTAAAAGTAAAAGTAACACATACCAGTAATAAAACTTTCAATTTGATGCATTGAACCTTGTCCTGCATAAATCTTGAAAGGGATTTATAGCAAAATATGCAAGATTTAAAAAAATTAGCTAAGATGCTCGATACAATTGAATGAATACATATGTAGTTTAATTTTGAACTAATATATCGAATGCACATCAATGTAAACAAGGTGCTCTTTAAAACCTAAAAGAAGAGCAGGTAGGAGCCATAATAAGAGTTTTTTTAAGAAAACAAGAAATTGAGGAAGTTTGAAGAAGCATATAACTGCAGATAAACAGGGAGAAGAAATGAAATCAACAAAGGATGACAAGGCATCACATGTACAACTACCTATCCAAAAATACAGTTAATGAAGCATTAAATCAGCAATAGCTGGGTGTAAATGATTTCAAGAATAAGTTATGAACTTGAATAAATATTTCACTGCACTACGTGATTCTTCAGTTCGTGGCCTGAATATCTGCTACTCTACACATTATATGTACACCCGTGGATTGCCTAGAATATAAATGTTGACAAGTAGATGTCAAGATTCATGCTCCTGTTAATCAGAATTAGAAGTCGTTAACAGGATAAGAAAGCTAATGAGATCTCGTATTTCAAGAGCTACCATAAATTATGAATATTTACTTAATAACTATATTAATAACTTTATGTGTAGTCGAGTTCCACTATGTTCAATTATTGTTGCTGCTGCATTCAAATACTATGATTTCTATACAATCGCAAATAATTTCAATGTTTCACAAACAACACAATACAGAACTTGAATACAAACATTGCTACACTGTAACTAATAAGTGCTTCAAAAATGTACTCAGGTACTACTATGTTCAATAGAGTTGTATCCAAAAAATGTAATGTCCTAGTAAATTTTCAACTTGAAATTTTGATTAATTATTTTTTTGTTGTAAAAGAGATTAATTAGTCTTGAGAAAATTGATTTAAATCTGTATTATTTTTTTGATTAAATATAGGCTTAATTCTAAATTTGAAACTTTGATTAGAATTTATTAGTCTTTAATACCTAATAACTATCTCCTTAAATTTATCCCAAAAAAATAACTAGTTTACCCCAGAATAAGTTATTTAAGAGAGAAATCAGATTTCACTCCCATTACACTGATTCGTTTCCCCTCCCCCTTCGTAACCACCACCACTGAAGCCTAGATCTCACACAAATCAACAATTGTTCTACATTTCTTGGCGATCTGCACTTCCTCTTCATCATCCAAAGATCTTATACTTTGCAGCAATCCTTTTCATTTGGAATTCAAAAAAACTAAGAACTACGATAAACTCAAGGCAAGTTTTACTCAAACTTGGCAATTTTAATTTAAAAGTATGTAAAAAGAAACTATTCTGAGAAAATCTGGATTTATATGTTAAATCCATGAACTTCCTTTAAGATTCATGAGTAATGTTTTTTACATTATGATTTGCCCATGTTTTTTACTGAAAATGTTGATATTTTGATGCTTGATACTCATGAAATCTAGATCAATGAAACTATGTTTGTATTCTATTATGTTTAGAGAAAATAATATGAAGTTCTTATTGATTAGTTTGTTTTTATCTATAAATCATCAATGAATCCCTCATAATTTAATGTTAATTCGATGTTTACTTTGTTTAGAAGTGTGATAGCAAAATTATGTCGCATTAAATCGAGTTTTGAAGGATCTTGGGGTGAAAGCTTTGAGAAAACAAACCCTACATCTCGCCCCAAACCTAACTCGGACCACAAAAGGGCTGATCGGGACATCCGATCACATAGAACGAGCAACAGAAGAAATTATCAAACCAAACCCTTAATTATCGAAGGGCAGAGAAATAAAACCGAACTGAGAAATACAAATCAAATCGTTCGATCATAAGAATGAACCATAGAAAGACAAGATTAAACCATCCAATCTATGGATCAAACCGTTGAATATATGGATCGAATCGCCCTACATGGGATCGAACCGCCCTACATTGATCGGACTGTACTTTTGTCATTATCATTTAACGAAATTCAATTAGCATACAGATCGAAGAGTTTGATCAAGGAACTTACGTAGAACAAATATATGAGTATTTTCTCACTTTTGAAAGCGTTAACTCTCGATTGTGACACCTACGGGTGAGCAAACATATGGACTCATCATCACACTCAATGAGAAAAATTAATATTAAGTATACAGACTTATCATGTGAATAAACTACTAAATAAGATTTTTAATGCGATGATAGATTAAAAGTGATTTTTTTGGGACTATGCACGTGCCTTTACACCAGCATATGATATATACCTGGCGCGATGACGTCCATTAGCAGCTTTTGACTGGTATGGGGGTGACAACTACCAAATTGCAAATACATTGCTACTAAAGTGGGTATATTGCCACTATATAGAGAAGCTCGCATGATATTTGCTGCGACAAAATACGTTGGACATGCCTACGGAGAAATATTCATAGAGAGTAACAATCTCGAAAGGTGTAAAAGACAACTGATGCTTAATACGAGAAATCAAAGGCCCGAAAGATTAAAATAAATAAAAATTATGCGTAGTTTGCATCTCTACTTGTTCTCATACATCTGATGCCATTCATGCTATATATGTTCATTCAATTGTTTTCTTTTTTTGATAGTAAGTTCATTTAATTGTTATCCACATTATACCATGCTATAGTTAATAGTTATATTGTTGTAACTTGTTAATATGTTATTAGTATTATTATAGTTTACCTTTTTTATTATAAAGAATTTGTTAGTGTACAATCTATGAGTCTAATCTAACAAACTCCTGTCATGCTGCAAAAGATCACATGGATAGGAAAAAAGCGACTTCATTGCTTAGTTGAGACCTTACTAGAGATCTTTGTTGTTTGAACCATTTGTTTTCCTTTCTAGTTGTTTATCCTAGTTCAGAGTTGCTGTTATGAGAACCTTGTTGTAGACTTGTAGTCATGACTTAAATATTGCTTTTTCTGTTCTTTTTCTCTATTTCTCTACTCCCCATACATATTATTATTTGACAAGTAGCATCGCCACAAATACTATGATTTATATAAGATCTAACACTTTAAGAGCTCGTTTGATTTAGGCTGTTTTTTCAGCACAACATAAATTTTAATTGTAAAATTATTAACAAGTGGCTCCAGCGCTGCATATCAGCCGTACACGTGGCACCCAGTGGGACTCTCAAGATCTCTGTCATCATTAATCGTAATTAACTAAATTCCTCTTTTGCAGACCTCGGGCCACGATCCTGCCAGTTTGACCTTCTGCAAACGTCGGCCACGATGATTAGTGCAACAACATCCATTCCATCGGATACGATGCTTAAGCTAATCCTCACAACAGCGGACACGATGTTTCGTCGGCTCCAGCTGTCGCTAGCAGAGCGTCTTATCAGCATAATTTCCAATTCCCACGCGTCACGAAAATCAAGACGCCGCATGCTCCAGCCACCACAAGTTCCCATGAAACGTGAAGAACGAGAGGTCGCATGCTCCAACCACTACTCCCAGTTTCTCCGATGGCCGACAGCGGTGGGACCACCAGCGTGGGTTCAGCAGAAATACAGCATCCCCTTCCGAAGAATTCGCGACAGCCCGCCAATAAATACTGTCGGCCGAGACAAAAGAACAAAGATAGATGTAACAGCAGAAAAGGTAGAGATAGAAGAGCTCTCTCTCCCTAACCAACTCATCCTATAATCCATCCTGTACTGGTCTTTCGACCAAATTCCTTTGTTTTTTAGTGAAATCTTACTGACGCTTTGGTGGACGTAGGGGAACTACTCCCTGAACTACCTTAAATCTCTGAGTGCTTTCTAGATGCTTATTACTCTCAATTAAGCCTTAATCTCCAGGCTTAGCTCTCTGCGTACCGCTGTCTCTCGGAACTACTTACATCAACATTTCTTTCTGGTGCTGTCATTAAGACTCAAGAAGATGGTAGGCAAGACACGCAGAACCAGCTCTGTAGCTCGCAGCGCACAGGTAGGCGACTCAAAGCTCCACTAATACACAACATTGCATGAAACTACATGTTTCGAGTCAAAATGCAACATCATAAACTATTTAGTTTATTATAAAATTGACTAGTCATGGCTTTGCCGCAAATACTGGAAATTACAGGATGGTGGTTATCAACATTTCGTGTATAAGCTCAAAGACACATTTGGTTTCACTACTGGCCGTGCAGGAAAATTTTAAGGGATGAAAGAAAATGCTACTGGAAGGATTTAAAACAGCATTAAATAGCGCCACATTAATGCGATGAAGGTTCAGCTTCAACATCCTGGCGTTGCGCTAGATCTGATTATTCCTCCAGAGGCACCCGGATGTAAGGATTGCATGAGATGCTAGCCAACCTCAACAACATGGTCATTGGCCTTACGACCCAACAGGCCGTGATTCTCCGACAAACTCAGCCAATCTGTGCTGCCGTACTGCCTCCTGCTCCTCTCCTGCCAGCCGCGGCGGCTCCTGTTCCTCTTCCGCCGGCCGCGGCGGCTCCTGTTCCTCTTCCGCCGGCCGCGGCGGCTTCTGCTCTTCTCCCGCCGGTTGTGGCGGCTCCTGCTCCTCTCCCTGCCGGACCCCCCTCCGCTCAATCGTCTGGTTCTTCCCAGCCTCCTAGGCACCGTCTCCCTCACCAGGAAGTCCACCAAAGTCAAAATCCTCTCCCGCCATTCCCTCCATCTCCACTTCCTCATCCTGCTTTCTTTCCTTTAGCCTTCCCTCCCTTCATAACTGAGAGGAACCCTTTCTTCCTTGGTACTCAGGCCCTTCAATACGGATCTGACACCTTCTTTAGCCAGCTTGACAACAATACCCATTTCTCTGATGTTATCTGTCAAGCACCGATTCCAGAAGACTTCAGGCCACTGTAACTTGAAGTCTACAAGGGTACCACTGATCCTCACGAGCATATCCAGGGGTTCAAAATCGCTATTCGCTATCGTCACCCTGATGAGGCCACCAAGTGTCATCTTTTGGCCAACACCCTGAATGGGTCAGCGTTCAGCTGGTTCATCAAGTTGCCCAGAGGTCACATCTGCTCCTATGAACATTTGAAATGGAAGCTGATAGTCTGTTTCATCGGCCGGACATGAATGGTCGTGTCTGATATGGTGCTCACCAACATCAAGCAATGTGAGAAGGAAAGTCTGCGAGATTATACTAATAACTTTTTCGCAGCTACAGCAGAAGCAGAGGATGTTGAACCTGCTGTCGCCATGCACAATTATCGAAGAGGGCTCAAGAGTGGAGATTTGTCCAAATCTCTACAGCTGGCCAAGCCCCGAAACTATCAAGAGTTGGTTGCAAGGGCCAGCCAGTCCGTACTTCTGGAGGATGCTGAAGCCTCTCCCGAAGAAGAGAAAACATCGAGGAGACCAACCATCGGGCATGAAGGACCGTAGGAGCAAGCATCATAGCAAAGGCGATAAGAAGCCACGCCAATCTTTTGAGCAGAAGCACATCTTCTCCTGGCCGCTTACAGAGGTGTATGCAGCGGCCGTGAAGCAAGGTTGGGTTCGCCCTATAAGACCCAAGCCAGCACCACTTGCAGGAGTCGACCCAGACAACTACTGCGAGCTCTATGGGAATTATGGGCACAAGCTCCACAAGTGCCGTGCACTCAAAGCCCTACTTAACAAACTGGCAGATCAGGGCAAGCTCGAGGAGTTCCTACTAATGACGCCTACGACCAGCGCTGCTCAGAAAAGCAAAGCCCTAGAAGAAGATGGGGGGGCTCTGGCCCAAGCTCTAACAGCACTACCGGGCTCAGGCTTGCCAATGCGGTCCTACCCTCCTGCTACAAGAACCATCAACATCATCTTTAGATTTGATCCTGCTACTGCTCGCCACCAGGTGATTGAAGTCGGCAGCATCTCTCATTAACTCTCTTTTTCTACCCCTTTCACTTTCTGTCAGGAAGATCTTCCCCGCTAGGGCAATCCCCACAACGACCCGATAGTGGTCACTGCCCGTATCGCTGATTTCGACATTCGGCGTGTGCTCCTTGATTCAGGAAGTGCAGCTGATATTTTATTTAAATCTGCCTTCCTCCAAATGGGACTTAAAAAGCCAGACCTCCATGCAGGAACCACTCTGCTGGATTTCTCGGAAGAGAGGGTCCAACTGTTTGGATTCATCTCCCTGCTAGTCTCCTTTTGCGACAACAATGGCCACGCCATGAACATGGTGAACTTCACTGTCATTAAGGCCAAGTCAGGCTATAACACCATCCTTGGGAGAACTACTTTCAACTCCTTCAGGATGGTGATCTCTACGCCCCACCTCTGCGCCAAGTTTCCCACCTCCAGCGACATTGTCACTGTCAGGGGAGATGTCAGGCAAGCGTTCCGATGTTTCCAGATCGCCGCACAGCTCGTGGTCGATCAAATGGACCCCAGGAAAACTCAACCTGTTGTACCACAGAAGGGGGCATCAATGTAACCTTGGGGGGAGAAGACTCTTCTAAGATTGTAAATTTATCTTCTTCTATGAATACCAATCAGTAAGCAGACGCCACTACTTTGCTTTCTGAGTATATAGATGTTTTTGAATGGTCCCCTGAAGATATCTCAGGAGTTGATAGAGTTGTCTGTGAGCATGACTTGAATGTGTCTGCTGATGTGATCCCCACAAAGCAGAAGAAAAGGGTCATAGCAGGAGAAAGGCGGCGTGAATGCCATTAAAGAGGAGGTCGACAAGCTGCTAAAGGCAGAGGTACATCATAGAAGTCCAGTACTCACAATGGCTCACCAACGTTGTTATGGTGAAAAAACCCAATGGGAAATGGCGAATGTTCGTGGACTTCCGAGCACTCAATCAGGCTTGCCCTAAGATACGTATCCCTTGTCATGCACTGATATGATGGTAGATCGCACCTCTGGATATGAGGTAATGAGGTTTCTGGATGCCTTTTCCGGATATCATTAAATCCGAATGGTTAAAGAAGACGAAAAGAAGACTGCCTTCATCACAGACTTTGGTACGTACTGCTATGATGTCATGCCCTTTGGTCTCAAGAACGCCGGCGCTACTTATCTGCGTATGATAGACGTCGTATTCAAGAATCAAAGGGGGAGGAACCTTGAGGCATATGTTGATGATAGTTTGGTCAAGAGCCGAAACATGGAGAAACATCTCGCAGACCTCAGGGAGACGTTTGACACTCTCCGCAGGTATAACTTCAAACTTAATTCCGCTAAGTACACTTTTGGCGTTGTTTCAAGTAAGTTCCTGGGCTACTTGATATCGGCCAGAGGGATAGAAGCTAATCCGGATAAAATATCGGCAGTTCTCGGCATGCCTTCCCCCCGGTCATTGAAGGAGATTCAAAAGCTGGCAGGACGCGTCAACAGCTTGGGAAAGTTCATCTCCAAAGCTGGCGATCGATGTTTGTCGTTCTTCCGATGTCTCTGCAACGGCAAAAGGGGCCAGTGGACTGATGAATGTGAAGCGGCCTTCACTGAGTTGAAGAAGTATCTTACTACTGCGCCAGTACTCGCGGCACCTAGGGCAAGGGAGGTTTTTTCCCTTTACCTAGGGGTGTCGGATGCGGCAGTCTCAGCTATCCTCGTCAATGAGGAAAAGGGGATCCAGCGCCCAATCTTCCATGTCAGCCACATACTTCTCGACGCTGAGACCCGATACCCTATACTGGAGAAGCTTGCTCTTGCTCTCTTGATGATAGCCTGGAAGTTGCGTCCTTACTTCCAGTCACATACTAACCAGATGGTTACAGATCAATCCCTTCTTAAGATATTGCACACTCCCAAAGTTTCAGAGAGGCTTCTCAAATGGTCAATCAAACTTAGCGAGTTCGATATTAAATATGCTTCGAGGACGACAATCAAGGCTCAGGCATTAGCTGACTTCGTTGCTGAACTCTCTACCTCAAAGTCGCCGCCTTCTAAAAATAGAATCGTACATTGGTCTCTTCATGTTGATGGTTCTTCTGGACATCACTCCAAAGGAGTGAATACTTTTGATAAGCCCAATGGGTGTTGCTTTACATCGAGCGGTGACCCTCCAGTTTAAGGTCATCAATAATCAGGCAGAGTATGAAGCTCTTATTGCGGGGTTGAACTTTGCCCTTAGGTTATTCGTGCGGGATATACAGGTATTCAGCGATTCACAGCTGATTGTCAATCAAGTGAATTGTGCCTATGAAACCAAAGACGAGGTCCTAAAGAAGTATCTGTTGGAGGTTCAATCTCTGATCTCTTAGTTTGAGGAATTCTCTTTGACCCATGTCCTTAGGGAAGAGAATCAGGTGGCAGACCAACTTGCCAAGAAGGATCATCCTGACTTCCATCAACATCAAACATTCGAGAAGCCCAGATACGAGTGTGCAGAAATCTAGAGCGCCGAACAAACATCTTGCTAGATGGATAGAATCGTTGATTATCTGAAGAATAAGGTCCATCCCAGCAACCAACAAGAAGCAAGAAAACTGAGGCTTGGGTGCGCCAAATATGTTCTCATTGATGGTGAACTATACAGAAGATCCTACACTAGGCCGCTCACAAAATGCTTGAGGCCTGAAGAAGCTCAGGAAGTCATGAAGGTTGTTCAACTCTCTATTTAGTTTTAGCAGCAAACACACCTTCTTCTTTCTAGCTTTCATTCAGTTTTCATTCTCCTAAGGCTATACTTGGAAAACTTTTTAAGGAGATCTTAAAGAAGGAGATTGTGATGCTCTTTCAAGTGAAAAGAAGTTCATTTCCTCTCTGGATCTCTCTTTCTCAGCTTCTGAAATTCTCTATTTTGTTATTTTTTTGCTGAATCTTTCTGTGAACCTTGAGTTTTCATGCTTTAACTTGGTGCAATCTACTCAAAATTCTTGGTTTTAATTAATTTTTTATTATAGTTGAAAGCACACATAGTGATATTCATTTCCAACTTCTTAAATACATTTTTATTCACTATTTTCTAATATGTGCCATTATTGGATCTATTCGAGTGTTTCCTTGGCAACTTTGCATGTGCATAGAGCTCCTAATTATATTATTTTTTCTTACTTAAAGTTATAATTTAAGCTAGCTAGTCTAGCAAACTCTTTTCTTTTACTTGTTATTCTCTCTATGTGGAGGTTGTATTTGAGTAGGTTTGCTCGGCTTTAGTTCCTATAAAAAGCCGTAGGGTTTAAAAGATTTGCTCAGCTTTGGTTCCTGTAAAAAACCGTGGGTTTGTACCGGGTTTGTTCGGCTTTGATTTCCGTAAAAAGCCGATGTAGATTAGTGTGAATTCCCACTTAAGGAGTGTGGAGAGCAGACTAGGCGAGGAGCCGAACCACTATAAATCTCTGCGTGCCTTATTGATATAATTGCAAGAAAATTGATATACCTTACCTAAATATAATTTAAATTCTCCTCAAATCAATATTTTCATACAATTTGATATAAATACATAAACCTCATTATTAATTATCCTTGCTGTTAATTTGCTATACTGATTGATCTATTATTGAAATTGACCATCACTCGAGGCCTTAAAGAGATCAATAACGCCAAAAACCAATTGTTAGAATTCAAATACGATCTATATCTATGAAATACTAGGAAATTCGAGGATGCCTGCAACTCCAAAAGAGAAATCAAGGAAGAAGAAGAAGAGGAAGAATGGAGGAAGCAGAGAGATTTCTGTATTCACTTTCTACTTCATCTCATCTTCTGTGTATTATCATCTACTGCATCGCTTTTGATCAATTGCTCCAGCTTAACTTCCATAGCATCCAACTTGACCGTGATCTCCCTCAGGATGACACAAATGGGCTGGAATTGCCCCATTGATAGAAGCATTTCAGCCATCACTAGCATTTTTGTTGTAAGATTCCATCTTTCAGTGATTCCCAGCAACCCTCTCTGTTGATTGTTTTGCAAGTCTCCCTGTTGTTGTCCCGACAATGGAACCAAATGATAGGATCAGAGACCCAATCCTATCAGCTACCAACAAGATGTTACAACAAGTCATGCAGCTACAATTGCAACATTTAACCATGCTTGAAGTAATAGAATGGACACATAAAATTCATTCAAGAGATAACTAAAAAAAAAACTAAAATCGAACTAATATTCTAGAATAAAATGGATTTTATGAAACAAAGGCGCTGTTATCATTCTAAGACATCAACAAGTAACATAAAAAAAGTAGATATAAGTAAACTCCAAAATCACGTCCAATCCAACAAAAAATTTAGGGCATACAAAAACAACATTCCTCTTGAAAACACTAATGATGCAAAAGCAGCAGAAAAATCATGTTACAGGAAAAAAAATCAAACTAATAGTCTAACCTAACACATTAATCATATAACAATTGATTTTGCAAATGCATAAAATCAATGAAATCTCATGACAAAAGGTTACACAAAGTACTCATAGAATTGTTTATTCTGAGGAAAACAAGAAAATTAACAAGAAGCAACAAATAGAACAAATAGTGAACACATTTTTGAACATGTAACATAAGCAAAGGTAGGTAAAAGACAAATGCTAAAGACAATTATGTTGCAAGGGCAGCAGAAAAACCATGATCACAGAAAAATCAAAATTTTTAACTAAGGAAAACCCTCTAGGAGTAATATTGCATATGTCAGTGCACCACGGCAACATGATGAGTTCAGGACACATGTAAAATGATAAATAAACCATGTAAAGTGTGAAATATATGTTTCAAATGGAAAATGAACCAAGTGGTTTGTTAGCAATGCTACACTGAGCACCCAATAGTTTCCAAGCTTCTAATAGTTCTTCCCTGAAACCTTCTTCAAATTGACAATAGTACACCAGATAAATTTGCAAATACATAATATCCATCACCCATGATGTCCCATAACAAAAAGGGAAAAAAATTTAGTAAGTTCCACAACATAGATCAGAAGCAGTGTCATAAGAATTTTTTCTATTTTGAATCGCATCTGGAACTACATCCATTCCACTACCACCCTCAAGGAGTGTCCCAGGGTTTGGGCTCAGGAATGGCGACGACCATACCTTGGAGATCATGGTTGAGCACGACCTGGCAACCGAGTCTGGCATGCTTGTTCAGAACGCGGTTGCGGGAGTTCCGGGTCAACACGTAGCGCTCGTCGTAGGACGGCGGAGGCAGTTTCTGGAGCCATTCCTGCGCGATGTGGACCTCGCACTCCGCAGAGCACGCGTCTATTTCCTCCAGCCGGTGCGACGCCGGATCGATGAGACCGACATTGGCTAGGGCTTTGAGGAGGGTTTGGCCGGCGAGACCGACGACCACGCGTTTGTTCCCGTCGACATCGATCGCAAAGAGCTTCACGATGCGGTCGGCGACCTTGGCAGAGGCAGAGGTGGAGTTGGAGGCGGAAGAGGATGAGTAGCGGGCGAAGAGGGATCTCGGTGGAGAGTAGCGTGCGAGATGGAGAGGGAGTCGTCGTAGAGCTGCGATCGCCATGGCTAGGGTTCTTCTCTACGATCAGAACCGAGAATCATCGACTGGAATGGAAGGTTTCTGGAAAAATTATTACAGTCTTACAAGTTACATCCTAACAGCCTAGTAGATTCAAGCTCTTCAGAATCGGACCAAAGATCGAACTGGTCAATCCATCGATTCATAATTTTATTGGTTCAACCGATTGAACTGTAATTTAATCGGATAATTTAATAATTACATTATAATTAAATATAAATTTCTAAATATGAGATTAATTTTTAAAATATAATAAAAAATATTTTGAACAAAAATAGTACAACTAATTTAAAAAATTTACTACTACAAGAAATATATAAAAAAGTAAAAATTATAAAATAAAATAAATATAATTATTTTTCTTGTCAATTTGTCATTCAAAATACTTTATCTCTTTTATAACAATTCGAAATAAATTTATGATAAAAAATAATAAATTAGCTAAACATCCATTATATAAAATTATTATTATTCAAAATATAGCATCAATATTAAAATATTAATGCCCAAATATTAATGTATAAAAATAAAATAAGAAGCTCAAATAATAATTCCGGTTTGTCCGGTTTATCCGGTTTGGCGGTTGGACCAGTTTTTACCGGTTCAACCCGGTTTTTACCGGTCCAACCCGGTTTTTTCTTGATTTCGGTTCTAATATTGAACCAGACCGGACCTTGGGCCGGTTCCCGGTTGAACCGGTCGAATCGGCCGGTCCGGTCCGGTTCTGAAAACCCTGAGTAGATTTTGCGATAACACCTGCCTATGGGTCCCACTATTTATAACTGACACATATAATAATTTTTATCACATATATATTAAAAAGTATCTCATATGTAATAGATTTTATCATATATGTATCAATCATATATCTTATATATAGCAAATTTGCTCATACATATATCATAATATATCTCATACATAATAATTTTTATCACATGTGTATTATATATATATATTATATGTCTGATGTATATGTGATAAAAATTACTATGTATGAGATATATGATATATATGTGAGCAAACTTGCTACGTATGAGATATATTATAATACATATATGATAAAATCTGCTACATATGAAATATTTTATGATACATATGTGATAAAAATTACTATGTATGCCGTGATAGTGGCCCCACACGCAGGTGTCGGACGCTGAATGGCTGCCGCAAAATCTACGTGTTAGGTTGTCCGACTGCAATAAGTTCTCGAATTTCTGACTCTAATTAATCACTAAAAAATATTAGAAACCAATCTGTCGATGCACGTCTTTAAGCAACAACTCTCTTGAAGTTCGAATCCGCCACCTCTAGTGGGAAATAATGCTGCTAATTAAACTCTGCATCACACGATCGAGTAGATGCCACTCAACAACTACCCAAATTATGTATGGTGCCTATGCTAATTAAATAACTAATCTAGTAGTACAAAGAAGCGACGAAATACCTAAAAGATCAACAATGTATGATATCTATATGACCTGACTCTATCGCAATATATCAATTTTATTATAATAAAATAAGAGCGTATAATATAGTGCTACCCAATAATATACTACCTATCAATATAACATATCATATGAAAAAGTACTAGATATTTTTAAGTAATAAAATAATATTAATATGAATATAAAATATATATAGCATGACCTCTATAGAAGTTGATCTAGAAGTAACTGTTTATTGAGGTGACCTACAGGTAGTCAATGTTATACTCAAATCCGCAACAGATGCAAGCAATCAGTAATAATAAAACGTCTAGAGGTGACAACATAAGAAAATATTTCAACGAAATGCATAATTTTAGAGAATTATTCCTTACATATTAATTTTAACATAATATTGTCAATTATATAATATTTGAATACTATATTAATGAATTCAAATTTAATATATGCATTTAAAAACTGATTCACTACAAATCAAGTTATTTTAATTCACTACAAAGTAATTTGATAAATTGCTACTATTTATACACTAATTCGGTGCATAGTAAGGTATTCCAAAATATTACCAATAATTGTATAATGATTCATTGTTATATCTATATATTTCGACTAAATACATGCATTTAGAGATTAATTTTATGTATTTCATAGTACTTGAAGTGAATACCAATAATTTTATAACTATTTAATCTGACGTGAATATATTTCAACAAAATATATGCATTATAAGACTAATTCAATAAATCTTAAGCTACATTAACTGAAACTCATCAATTACACAACTACTTAATGATATATTAATTAATTTCAACTAAATACCTCCTTCATCAAATCCGTTAATTAGGTATTAATGTATTTAAAGCAAACACGGGCAATTATATGATAATGCATTATTATATCGAAAAATTTAAGTTAAACACAGATATTTAGAGACCGATTCGCTACATACCTTATTCTTTTGAATTGAATATTTGTAATTTTAAAAGTTTTTGGTGCTATTTCATTGTATTATGATGAAATGTTGGTATTTACACTCTAATTTAGTACAAAGCACGGTATTTTAAATAATTGTTATCAATATTTCAATGATTCATATAGACAAGATTAAAGTCAAATTGTACATATTCTCTTCAAATACACTAGAAGCTAATTGAATACACAAACAATTACATTTATTCACTTAAAATAACTTATTATGCAGTGAATCGTACTCTAAATGCTTGTACTCCACTTGAATTCAACATAATGCAATGAATAGCTGCAAAATCATCACTATTCAACTCAAATTCATTGATATGTCATAAATAAGACCCTTAGAAAAGGGCATATTCTCTTAAAATTGATCGATATAGTGACAAATAGATGTGTAATTATAGGTATTACATTAAAACACAATTAAATGCCCATAATAGATCGTAAAATATTAATTTGTGATTGAAATACGTCATTATAGCAAACATTAGGTGTGTAATCTTAGTATTATGTTAAAAAACTATCATATAGACAAGATTAAAGTCAAATTGCATATATTCTCTTCAAATACAATAAAGACTAATTGAATACAAGCACAATTACATTTATTCACTTAAAATAACATATTATTTTAAGTGAATCGTACTCGAAATGCTTATACTCCACTTGAATTCAACATAATGCAATGAATAGCTACAAAAATATCACTCAACTCAAATTCATTGATATGTCATAAATAAGACCCAAAAAGAGGTCATTCTCCTAAAATTTATCGATATAGTGATAAATAGATGTGTAATTATAGGTATTACATTAAAACGCAATCAAATGCCCCTAATAGAACACCAAATATCAATTTGCGATTGAAATATGTCATTATAGCAAACATTAGGTGTGTAATCATAGTATTATATTAAAAAACCTTCATATTGATAAAATTAAAGTCAAATTGCATATATTCTCTTTAAATACAGCAAAAACTAATTGAATACACACACAATTGCTTTTATTCAGTTAAAATAACTTATTATGCAATGAATCGTACTCTAAATTCTTGTACTCCTCTTGAATTCAACATAATGCAATGAATAGCTGCAAAAACATCACTATTCAACTCAAATTCATTGATATATCATAAATCAGACCCTAAAAGAGTCTATTCTCTTAAAACTTTATCAATATAGTGACAAATAAATGTGTAATTATAGGTATTACAATAAAATGCTATCAAATACCCCTAATAGATCGTCAAATATCAATTTGCGATTGAGACATGTCATTATAGCAAACAATAGGTGTGTAATCATAGTATTATGTTAAAAAACTTCATATAGACAAACTTAAAGTCACATTGCATATATTCTCTTAAAATACAACAAAAACTAATTGAATACACACACAATTGCTTTTATTCTGTTAAAATAACTTATTATGCAATGAATCGTACTTTAAATGCTTGTACTCCACTTGAATTCAACGTGATAGAATGAATAGTTGCAAAAACATCGCTATTCAACTCAAATTTATTGATATGTAATAAATCAGACTATTGTCTTAAAATTGATCGATATACAGACAAATAGATGCGTAATTATAGGTATTACACTAAAACGCAATCAAATGTCTGTAATAGATTGCCAAATATAAATTTTCGATTGAAATACGTCAATATAAAACCATTAAGTGTGTAATCAGAGTATTACGTTAAAAAAACCTTCATATAGACAAGATTAAAGTCAAATTGCATATATTTTCTTCAAATACAATAAACATTAATTGAATACACACACAATTACTTTTATTCTGTTAAAATAACTTATTATGCAAAGAAAATCGTACTTTAAATGCTTGTACTCCACTTGAATTCAACGTAATGCAATGAATAGCTGCAAAAATACTATTCAACTCAAATACATTGATATGTCATAACTCTAACCCAAAAAGAGCCTATTCTCTTAAAATTTATCGATATAGTGATAAATAGATGTGTAATTATATGTATTACATTAAAACGCAATCAAATGCCTCTAATAGATCGCCAAATATCAATTTGTGATTGAAATACGTCATCATAGCAAACATTAGGTGTGTAATCAAAGTATTACGTTAAAAAACCTTCATATAAACAAAATTAAAGTCAAATTTCATATATTCTCTTCAAATACAATAAAAACTAATTGAATACACACACAATTGCTTTTATTCTGTTAAAATAACTTATTATGTAATGAATCGTACTTCAAATACTTGTACTCCACTTGAATTCAACGTAATGCAGTGAATAGCTGCAAAAACATCACTTATTCAACTCAAATTCATTGATATGTCATAAATCAAATCCAAAAAGAGCCAATTCTGTTAAAATTTATCGATATAGTAATAAATAAATTCATAATTATAGGTATTATATTAAAACGCAATCAAATGTCCGTAATAGATCGCCAAATATCAATTTTTGATTGAAATACATCAATATAGCAAACATTAGGTGTGTAATCAGAGTATTATGTTAAAAAACCATCATGTAGATAAGATTAAAGTCAAATTGCATATATTCTCCTAAAATACAATAAAAAATAATTGAATACACACACAATTGCTTTTATTCAATTAAAATAACTTATTACGCAATGACTCGTACATTAAATGCTTGTACTCCACTTGAATTCAACGTAATGGAATGAATAGCTACAAAAACATTGCTATTCAACTCAAATTTATTGATATGTACAAAAATCAGACCTAAAAGAGCTTATTGTCTTAAAATTGATCGATATACAAACAAATAGATGTGTAATTACAGCTATTACATTAAAACACAATCAAATGTCCGTAATAGATTGCCAAATATCAATATTCGATTGAAATACGTCAACATAGCATACATTAGGTGTGTAATCAGAGTATTATGTTAAAAAACCTTCATATAGAAAAGATTAAAGTCAAATTGCATATATATATTCTTTTCAAATGCAATAAAAAACTAATTGAATACACACACAATTGCTTTTATTCAGTTAAAATAACTTATTATGCAATGAATCATTCTCTAAATGCTTGTACTTCATTTGAATTGAATGTAATGCAATGAATACGTGCAAAAACATCACTATTCTACTCAAATTCATTGATATGTCATAAATCAGACCCTTAAAGAGCCTCTTCTCTTAAAATTGATCAATATAATGACAAATAGATGTGTAATTATAGGTATTATATTAAAACACAATCAACTTCCCCTAATAGATCGCCAAATATCACTTTGAGATTGAAATACGTCATTATAGCAAATATTAGGTGTGTAATCTTACTATTATGTTAAAAAACCATCACATAGACAAGATTAAAGTCAAATTACATATATTCTCCTCAAATATAATAAAAACTAATTGAATACACACAAAAATGCTTTTATTCTGTTAAAATAACTTATTATGCAATGAATCGTACTTTAAATGCTTGTACTCCACTTGAATTCAACGTAATAGAATGAATAGCTGCAAAAACATCGCTATTCAACTCAAATTTATTGATATGTAATAAATCAGACCCTAAAAGAGCATATTATCTTAAAATTGATCGATATACAGACAAATAGATGTGTAATTATAGGTATTACAATAAAATGCAATCAAATGTCCGTAATGGACGGCCAAATATCAATTTTCGATTGAAATACATCAATATAGCAAGTATTAGGTAATAAGAGTATTATGTTAAAACAAATAGACAAGATTAAAGTCAAATTGCATATATTCTATTCAAATACAATAAAAACTAATTGAATAAACACACAATTGCTTTTATTCAGTTAAAATAACTAATTATGCAATGAATCGTACTCTAAATGCTTGTACTACATTTGAATTCAACGTAATGCAATGAATAACTGCAAAAACATCACTATTCAACTAAAATTCATTGATATGTCATAAATCAGACCCTAAAAGAGCCTCTTCTCTTAAAATTGATCGATATACCGACAAATAAATGTGTAATTATATGTATTACATTAAAACGCAATCAAATGCCCCTAATAGATTTCCAAATATAAATTTGCGATTGAAATACATCATTCTAGCAAATATTAGGTGTGTAATCTTAGTATTATGTTAAAAAACCATCATAGACATGATTAAAGTCAAATTGCATATATTCTCTTAAAATACAATAAAAACTAATTGAATACACACACAATTGCTTTTATTCAGTTAAAATAACTTATTATGCACTGAATCGTACTCTAAATGCTTGTACTCCCCTTGAATTCAACATAATGCAATGAATAGTAGCCAAAACATCACTATTCAACTCAAATTTATTGATATGTAGTAAATCAGACCCAAAAAGTGCCTATTCTCTTAAAAGTTATCGATATAGGGATAAATAAATGTGTAATTATAGGTATTACATTAAAACGCAATCAAATACCCCTAATAGATCGCCAAAAAAAAAAAAATACCCCTAATAGATCGCCAAAAAAAAAAAAATACCCCTAATAGATCGCAAAATATCAATTTGCGATTGAAATATGTCATTATAGCAAACATTAGGTGTGTAATCATTGTATTATGTTAAAAAACCATCATATAGACAAAATTAAAGTCAAATTGCATATATTCTCTTCAAATACAATAAAAACTAATTGAATACATACACAATTGCTTTTATTCTGTTAAAATAACTTATTATGCAATGAATCGTACTTTAATTGCTTGTACTCCACTTGAACTCAACGTAATGGAATGAATAGCAGCAAAAACATCGCTATTCAATTCAAATTTATTGATATGTAATAAATAAGACCCTCAGAGAGTGTTGTCTTAAAATTGATCGATATACAGATAAATAGATGTGTAATTTTAGGTATTACATTAAAATACAATAAAATGCCCCTAATAGATCGCTAAATATAAATTTGCAATTGAAATACGTCATTATAGCAAACATTAGGTGTTTAATCTTAGTATTATGTTAAAAAACCATCATATAGACAAGATTAAAGTCAAATTGTATATATTCTCTTAAAATACAATAAAAACTAATTGAATACACACACAATTGCTTTTATTCAGTTAAAATAACTTATTATGCAATGAATCATACTCTAAATGCTTGTACTCCACTTGAACTCAATATAATGCAATGAATAGGTGCAAAAACCTCACTATTCAACTCAAATTCTTTGATATGTCATAAATCAAACCCAAAAAGAGCCTATTCTCTTAAAATTTATCGATATAGTGACAAATAAATATGTAATTATAGGTATTACATTAAATACAATCAAATGCCCCTAATAGATTGCTAAATATAAATTTTCGATTAAAATACATCAATATAGCAAACATTAGTTGTGTAATCTGAGTATTATATTAAAAAACCTCCGTACAGACAAGCTTAATGTCAAATTGCATATATATTTTCTTCAAATACAATAAAAACTAATTGAATACACACACAATTGCTTTTATTCAGTTAAAATAACTTATTATGCAATGAATGGTACTCTAAATGCTTGTACTCCATTTGAATTCAATGTAATGCAATGAATAACTGCAAAAACATCCCTATTCAACTCAAATTTATTGATATGTCATAAATCAGACCCTAAAAGAGCATCTTCTCTTAAAGTTGATCGATATACCGACAGATAGATGTGTAATTATATGTATTATATTAAAACGCAATCAAATATTCATAATAGATCGTCAAATATCAATTTTTAATTAAAATATATCATTATAGCAAATATTAGGTGTGTAATCATAGTATTATGTTAAGATCCATCATATAGACAAGATTAAAGTCAAATTGCATATATTCTCTTAAAATACAATAAAAACTAATTGATACACACACAATTGCTTTATTCAGTTAAAATAACTTATTATGCAATGAATCGTACTCTAAATGCTTGTACTCCACTTGAACTCAACATAATACAAAGAATAGCTGCAAAAACATCACTATTCAATTCAAATTCATTGATATGTCTTAAATCAGACCCTAAAAGAGCCTCTTCTTTTAAAATTGATCGTTATACCGACAAATAGTTGTGTAATCTAAGTATTATGTTAAAAAACCATCATATAGACAAGATTAATGTCAAATTGCATAAATTCTCTTAATATACAATAAAGACTAATTGAATACACACACAATTACTTTTATTCAGTTAAAATAACTTATTATGCATTGAATCGTACTCTAAATGCTTGTACTCCACTTGAATTCAACATAATGTAATGAATAGCTGCAAAAACATCACTATTCAACTCCAATTCATTGATATGTCATAAATCAGAGCCTAAAAGAGCCTATTCTCCTAAAATTTATCGATATAGTGACAAATAGATGTATAATTATAGGTATCACAGTAAAACACAATCAAATGCCACTAATAGATCGCCAAATATGTAATGTGCGATTGAAATACGTCGTTATAGCAAACATTAGGTGTGTAATCATAGTATTATGTTAAAAAACCTTCATGTAGATAAAATTAAAGTCAAATTGCATATATTCTCATCAAATACAACAAAAACCATTTGAATATACACACAATTGCTTTTATTCTGTTAAAATAACTTATTATGCAATGAATCGTACTTTAAATGCTTGTACTCCACTTGAATTCAACGTAATGGAATGAATAGCTGTAAAAACATCGGTATTTAACTCAAATTTATTGATATATAATAAATCAGACCTATGTCATTAGAGACAACATTAGGTGTGTAATCATAGTGTTATGTTAAAAAACCTTCATATAGACAAGATTAAAGTC
>JAEMOT010003860.1:108365-140677 GCA_019297695.1 Apostasia ramifera | reverse complement strand
CCTTGGCAAAGTTGTTGTATGCATAGAGCTCTTCATTGTAATTTATTTTTGTGCTTAAGTTGTAATTGAGCTAGCAAAGCTAGCAAAATCTTGTACTTTTCTGTATTTTTCTCTGAGATTATATTTGTAGGTTTGCTCGGCTTTGGTACCTGTAAAAAGCCGTGGTGTGTAGGTTTTCTTGGCTTTGGTTCCTGTAAAAAGCCATAGGATTGTATCGGGTTTATTCGGCTTTGGTTCCCGTAAAAAGTCGGGGTGATTTAGTGGAATTCCCATTTGAGGAGCGTGGGGAGTGGACTAGGCGGTAAGCCGAACCACTATAAATTTGTTGTGTTCCTTTCTTCTTGCTCTTGATTTCTTCTGGATCAAAGTGATATATCATATCTAAATCTAGATACTTTAAAGTTATACAAAACCTAAAATATTTTTATTAAAAAACAGATATATGAATAATAAACTCTAAAATTATTATTTCTGGTCTCTGTTAATCCATTTCTACATTGCTCTGTGAACCTTGGTCGATTCCCAAAATCGACCGGATTGTTCGGGAAAAATTTTCTGCACTACTCTGTGAACCTTGGTCGATTCCCAAAATCGACCGGATTGTTCGGGAAAAATTTTCTGCACTGCTCTGTGAACTTTGGTCAATTCTCAAAATCGACCGGTCTGTTCGGGTAAAATTCTCTGCACAGCCTTTTCTTATTCAGGTGATCTCTGAACTCAGTGTACTTGGACAATTTGACAAACTTAAGTATACCTCTTCTTATTCCTTCTTTTTCTTAACTAAAAGAAATCATTTTAAATTATTATTTTTTAATCCCAATTCACCCCCCTCTTGGGAAGTCTCTGGGCCAACAAGCATGAGCCATGCCTTGCTCTACTCGAACATGGACCGTTCTCATCCCTACCCACTTGCAGTGAGCAAATTAGGGCATCACCCATTTTGTGCACCAATGTTGTTGCAAATTTGCATGTCATTAGAGTATAACAAATCTAGGTTTATAAGAGGGAAAATGATAAATGATGCAAACGCTCTCATGTAAGCGGGCTATTTAATAAAGCATGAGAGAAAATTAGGTGTAACTGACATAAGATACTAAAAGATGATGAAATACAAAGTAAATGTGCCTTGCTTGTGGTTTAAGCTTTTTGGCTCAGGTAAATGACAGTTTGGGGTTCTATGGTCACCTCGATCATGGTGAGCAAATTAGAGTCTCTTATGTTGTGCACCAATGGTTTAGCAAATTTTTGGGTATATTGTTAGCGTATGACACTAGTTGGTTTGCCATATGAATTTCTCTAAAAGGAGAATGACAATGATGTGCATATTGTCATGTAAATTAGCTCTTGGGCTAGTAGGTTTTAGTAAGGACTATTCACATGTTTGTTAATTCTCTCTTAGTTCCATGTTCTTTAAGTTATGACAACTTGTGTCAAACCTAATATTACTAGGCTCAACTATATGACAGGGTTTGTTCTAACGCCATCTCGCTAGTGTTAAACCTAATTCTCCCTCATGCTGTGTGCCAATGTTTTAGCAAATTTGTGAGTACATAATTTTATTATGACACATGTTGGTTTGTTAATAAAATCTCTCCAAAGAGAGTGATAATTGTAAATTATCTCACACAAGTGACATATCTAACAAAGCATGTATATAACTATGCTTAAATTACATTCAATAATACAAGGTGGTGATATGCTATGCAATTCTGCCTTGCTTGTGATTGTAAATGCTTTTGAGCTCGAGTATATGTTAGTGGCTCTATAGTAAGCTTGCTTGTGATGAGTAAATTAGAGTGTTTCCCATATTGTGAAGGAATGTTTAGCAAATTGTGGGTATATCGTTAATGCATGACACTTGGTTAGCATAGAATCTCTTGAAAGGGAGATTTATAATCATGTAGATATCATGTAAGTGGGAGATTTCATGAAGCATGTGGGAGAATTAGGCTTAATTGTCATCAGGTAATAAAGGGTGTGGATATACTAGCCCATAAGCGTTTGGTTTATTGATGATGATTGGAGTAAAAATTGATGGCTAAATTTGAATAATGTTCATCATGTGATAAACACTTCCATTGAATGATGAACAAAATAAATTTGATGGCCAATGTGAACACCTAGACTATGAAGTTAGTATGTGCTTATTTTGTTGATTCCTCCCTCGTTATAGTGTTTTGACACTTAGCAATAAATTTTAGTTTATGACTTCTTATCAAAAAAAAAGTTAGTTTATGACTAATAATCTTTGTTAAAGTTTGTTAATCTCAGGGAATATTAATTGTTATTAAGATGAAATAGTTTTTGTCTCAAGCATGTACTTAATTGTGGTATATCAATGAACTGGAGCTTGAAGATTTGCTTAATTTTTTTTTTGTTGTTGCTCTTTTTCTATAATTTGCTGCTCTTCCATATCATAAATTGAGTTTTGGTTGCGTTAATGTTGGTTAGATAGAGGTTTGAGCATACAATTCTGTAAAACTACACTCCAATGCTTCATGATCGATTAAATTGTTTGATAGATCAAGTGAACTACCACTGCTTGGTCGATCAAAGTTAACTATTCAGGAAGAGAACTTAGTTTAATCGATCAAAGACAGTGTCCCTTTTGCTTGATCGATTGGAGAAATTGTTGTTGGCTGAGATCTCTGCAGGAGTTGATTAATCAAAGACACCAGAATCTAGCCGTTAGACTCTAATGGCTAGTGACTTGATCGATCAAAGGCTGCCAGCCTAGGCTTTCACTAGCTATTGGAGCCTCCCTGATTTAAGGACGTGGGCTGGTTTCCTGCTTTTCTTATTGCCACTTTGTACACTCAAAAGCTCTAAACTAATTCAATCATCTCTCAAAAATTCAAAAAGTGATCAAGTGCTTTTAAGAGATGATCAAGTAATGATTAAAGGCTTTGGTGCTCAAGCTCTCTCTCTTCCTTCCTCTCGCATTCAAGCTCGACTATTGAATGTGTAATATCCCGTGATCTAAATATAGAGGTATCGTACATTTTAGCTTTAGAAAAATTGCGTAACTTGAGTACTTCTCAGGAGATCATCCATCCTAGTGCTACTCCAACCAAAACATACTTAACTATAGAGTTTTCCATCATTAGTCTCACGGTTTTGTCCCAAAAGGCGCCTCTGCCATTTAAGATCACGTTATTTACTTATATAACTTAGGAGCTTTCCCCCTTTTTGATGTAGGATGATTCATTCCTTTGTCCCTCTCACCATTATTTATCGGCCTAGAAGCCTACCAGAAGCTGTACTTTGCCTTAGTAATTACTTTCTTTTAGGACATCACCCAGCGATCACTCCTCTCCCTCTTTAGTCATGGGCGTCACAGACCCACTAGCTTCCGCCTGATTTGTCATCGAACCAAATCGTACTATGTGAGGTCGACTCTAATACCATATTGTAACATCCCATGATCCAAATATAGAGGTATTGTCTACTTTGACTTTAGAAAAACTGCGTGACTTGAGTACTTTCAAGGACTCAAGAGGTCACCCATCCCAATGCTACTCCAGCCCAAGCATGCTTAATTATAAAATTTTCTATCATTAGCCTCACAGTTTTACCCCAAAAGGTGCCTTTGCTATTTAAAATCATGTTATCTACTTATACAACTTAGGATCTCCCTTCCTTTTTGATGTGAGATAATTCATCCCTCTTACTACTATTTATTGGCTTAAAAGCCTGTCAGGAGCCTCACTTTGCCTCAGTGATTCCTTTCTTTTAGGACATTACCCGGCGATCACTCCCTGCCCTCTTCAGCCAAGGGCGTCATAGAAGGGAAGAGTTAAATTCCTCTCTTTCTTTTTAACTATTTCTTATTAAATTCCTCTCCTTATTGTGCAAATGTATAACTCTAGTAAAGAAGAGAAAAATCTATGTAATAAATTGAAAGTTAGGGTTTAGTGCACACTTCCTAGTGTGCAAATCCCTAGTGGCTAATCCTAGATATCTTTGTAAGGGTTTCTCTGCCTAGAGTAAAGGAGCTTCAATTATTTGATTTTTAGTTAGTTGCTATGGACTAGGCTCGAGAGTAAGCCAAATCACGTTAAATTCCTTATGTTGTCATTCTGGTTACACTTTTATTTGCTTCTGCTTATTGTTGTTATTGTGTTATTATTATTTTTACACTAACACTTATATTTAGTAAATTTAAATTTACTAAAATTTTTATTAGGGGTTTATTCACTGCCTCTTTAGATCCACACCAATCCTACATATTTGGCTAATCATTTGTCTTACACAGCCACCATAAATCCAAAGCCTATTAGCCTTTATGACTTGATGAAGATGATGAAGACTTTGGAGTTATCATGTTGGACTTTGCTTAAACCTTTGTCTATAAATAGATGCTTGTTTGAAGTTTGAAGGATCATCCATTCATCCATCAAGTACATCAAGTTTTCAATAAGGCAAGAGACGTGAGAAATAGTTAAGGTTCTTCTAATTTTAAGATCTTCACATTATTCTTCGCTTTTTGAGATTAAAAGCAGATATTGGAACTGGGATTGAGAATTTCTTCTATTCCAATATGTGATTATATTTTTATTGTGGCTAAGCGATAATGGATTTTACTATCTCCTCTTCTATGGACATATGCAATCTTTTGAGTTGAACCATTAGTTTCTAGGAAGCAGATCCTCTTTTTTATCTATGTGAATGATATTATTATCATAGAGGATGACATTGATGAGATTCTTCATTAAAAGGTCATTTATATCAATATTTTCAATCTAAGAATTTGGGGGATTGGGGTACTTCTTGGGCATTGAAGTTGCTTGCTCATAAGGAGATATATACATATGACAGAGAGTATATTTCATATATGCTCAATGTGGCTGACATGTTTGGTACCAAGTTAGTTGATACTCCTATAGATCCTAATGCCAAACTAGTTCCCAAATAGGGGGAGCCAATGTTTGATCTAGGAAAATATCATAAATTAATTGGTAATGTCAACTACCTCATAGTAATTAAATTTGATATTTAATTTGTTATAAGTGTGAGTGGTTAGTTTCTTGAGTCCCCTTGTGAAAGTCATTGGGAGACAACTTTAAAAAAAATTTAATACCTTAAGGTAGACCTGGAAAAGGAATTTTGTATCATGATCGTGGTCACTTTTAAGTGATGGGATATGCAGATGCTGATTAGTCACTCTTTGATAGATTAAAGATCTAGACCAAGCTATTGTATCCTATTAGGAGGTCACTTTTAAGTGATGGGATATGGCGCTTGCAGCATGTGAACTTGCGTGGTTTAAATAGTTAATGCATGAATTAGAGCTTAATCAAATTGAGCTTATGAAATTGATTTGAGCCTATGAAAGTATACTGTCATAATCAAGTAGCCATGCACATAGCCTCGAAACTTGTCTTCCATGAAAATGCAAAGCATATAAAAGTTGATTGTCATTTCACCAGGAAGAAAGTTAGTCCAGGAAAGTTATTATGTACTTTGCCAATCCTAATAATAAATTAGCAGATTAGTTAACTAAGTCTTTGAGAGGTACTAGAGTTGATTATCTTTATAATAAGCTGAGACTTGAAGATATATACGCCTCAGCTTAAACGAGAGTGTTAAGAGTCTAAATGTAATTATAAAAGAATCTTATGGATTTATATATAAATATACATATCTTGTATAAATATCATTGTTAAGGTGTAGGATTTTTACTAGTTCATTATAGTATGGATGGGAAAAACGGATAGTACCTCAATAGTGTTAAGTTGGACTATAACAAACATCTACAATATCTTCTAAAGAACAAATGCGATAGTTGAGAAGAACTCTATCATTGCTAGGTAAAATTCTACATATGATGAAAAATTCCCCAATGAAATAGTTGAGAAGAATAAGAATGCAAACAATATATTGCGTGAAACAAACAATGCCACTAATTTGACCTAGAAAATACAGAAAATAGTTGGCCAACTAAACCTAATTATCATTACAAGAGTTGATAGAAAAACATTGAAAATTAATAGAACGATAGAAGACAACTAAAAGCTATTAACAATTGGTATGCATTATCAAAGTAGCATTAACTAGTTTTACTAGAATGTTTGGCTGGCAACAAGTAGAGTTTAAGCAAGTAAGCCTCAACTAGTACTCGAACTTTACATTTCAAGTTGAGTTTGGTCAACTATGTCGAATTTATTTGATTTAAAACTGATTTTTGAGTTGAACATAATCTTTTTATATAAACTATCGTGGAATATTTATATATATAAAATATCTTAAATATATATTTTGGAAAATCTAAATACATATATAAACATACATATCAAGTTAGTTACACGTTGAATCAATTCTATTTCAAGCGAATTATACTTCGAGCCATAAAAGAATCACATCAATTTTGGAATTGAGTAAAGTACAAACGAGTTTCAAGTTTTGAACAAAATTATAAGCCCTACTAGAATGATCCAATCTAGTTGAATTGGATAAAAATATTTTTGCTTTTAGACATCTTACTGTCAAACAACTTACAATAGCTCACTAGAATATAAGAAGGAACTGGTTTTGTGAAGCAAAATATGTTTGATTTTAGGTCATTATCCCTAACAATAACTCACCAAATTCTTGCTTGAAACAGAACCAACTGCTGGAGCTTCACGGATATACTCTTCCATTGTCACCAGAAATGATGGAGGTGGCTGCAAACATGTGTAGAAAGCAGGTAGACTGTAAAAAGATTAAAATTCATAGAACAAAAAAAAAAGAATTAAGCATCAAAGTACCTGTCTCAGAGTTGGGAACTGAAAATTTCTAGCAAGATCCAAATTTTTGCAGAAATTGTAGAAGCTGGAGAGATTTTCTGCCTGTTAAAATGTTAGAATGACAAGTTTACAAAGATTTCCCACCAGAGACATTCAGGTAGTAAATGCAATATATAGCTAATAAGTATGCACCTGTTTCCCAGCTCTCTTATATATCTCAAGCGCTTTGATAGCATCAAATTTTGACATATCAAAGAACTACAAAAAATTCCAAAGTGATGTTCATGGGGTCTCAACTAGAGAACACATTATGCCTGATAAGTGGAAAACTGTTCAAAGATGATTATACCATGTCAACTAAATTGATGATCCCATCGTTGATACCACAGTATATTTTGAAGCTTTCTTTCAAAACCTAAATGAAAAAAAACAAAGAACATAAGATTCAATAACACGTGAAATTTTTTGTTTTCAAGAGATATGGAAAGAAAGGAATCCAAGATGACAAGGAAAGTTTCAATAACATATAATTCACTATACAAATCCTTCAAATTGTTTTCAATATTTTATGCACTACAAAAATTTTAGCTACAGTAAAAGGAAGTTTCTAATATAAATTGAATTCTATTTACATATTTTAGTACCTTAATATTCATATTTAAGCAGCATGCCCAAATTTTTTGAATTGCTCAAATGGACATTACTAGTACAGTTTGGTTATCAATAGTGTCAATAATATCGTATTTGAGTCGTTTAAAAGATTTATATTTAACACTATAATCATCATATTTGCACTCGACAATGACAACGCCTTGATGCCAATTACATAGATTTTGCTTCTATTCGATTCTATGTAAAGTAATTCTCTCCATGAGTGCAAGAAACTCAAGATCATTTTTTTAACCTTTATCCTCAGCCATTTTGGTCTACCCTTTCTTTCTTTGGTATTGGACATGGATCTCCCAACATTTATGTACCAGGACTTACTTGTCAAAGTTGGACATAGCCAAAGTACCTTAAATATCATTTCCTTAACCTATCCTCAATAGGTGCCATCCATGCCCTCTCTTTAAAACATTATTTCGAATGTAATCCACCTTAGTGTGATTGCTAACTCATCTTAATATTTTCAGCTACACTAATATTATAAATATTTTGTCATTTACTTACCCAACATTCACTTACATAAAATAGAGTGTCAGCATTTTAGTAGAACTTTACCATCAACATAATAGATATTTTTCTATTGCATAAAGCACCCATCGCAATCCTCTGTTTTTAAACACTTTGCCTTGGTTTTGTGACTAACATTCCCATTTGTAATCATACTTTTAATAATAACCAAGATACTTGAAGTTATGAGATTATTATGCCATCTAATCTCATAGTGTCATTGCTTTCAATGAGAATATTTAAGCAACATTACATGCATTCCTTTTTACTTCTACCTAGCTTTAATCCCTTTGCTGCTAAGGTCCTCCTTTGAAATTTTAACTTTTGATTGACTATGAATCTTCTGTATCAGAGCCATCACCATGAAAATATTGAACATATTTAATCAACTCATCTATCACTAAAGTAAAAAGATAAGGATTCAAAGAAGATTGGTATAGTCTAATAGTAATAGAAAACTCCTTCAAATTGCCCTAGAAACCATCACATATACACACAAGTCAACCAAAATTCTTAAAGCATCTAAAATCAGACAGTGTTATTATTGGTAATTCAATAAAAAGAGCAATGCCAAATAAAACTCATCTAGAAGTTTTGGGAGTCTAATGCATAAATATGAGCATAATGGTGCCAAATATCCACATGTAGTAGATTCCAAAGCCATGTATGTAAAATCTCTTGTGCTTCAATACCCCTTCACAATATTTTTAGCTTTGCAACTACAATCCATGAGTTATTGTAAGTCATGATAGGTAACAAAATATTTCTTGATCATGTGGAAAATAATGAATAAAACTGCATGATAACAAGAGCAACAGCTAGAAAAGAGATTTTCAGGATAATCAAAATCCCAACTTTTCAAATGTGGTTAAGGGCACAAAAAAGAATAAATTGCTTTCTGAATGAAGCGATTAATAAAGTCAAAATATACTAAAGAGAGAGATTATAGGACATTTGAAAACACCAATCCTCATATAAAGAAGGGAAAAAACGTCATACACAAAAGCATACATGAATTACAATTGGTTACATGCCAAATGAATTCAAATGTGCAGATCTCATACCAAATTCAATAACTCTCCATAACATAATTTCTGAACTTGAAGATTACCTACACCTTATGTTATTCTTCATGCTTTTTCCCAACCTTTTGCAGTCATCTCTAATACATAATTGTAAACTTAGTTCACTAACATATGCATAGCACCACGTGCTCAGTGGTCACAATCTTTAAAGCTTCAAATCACTATAAAAATCGCAACCTATCTCAGGGGAAGCAATTAACAGTGCTTACTTGACAATGAAAATTCATAAAATTAGTTCCCAATAAATCAACAAGATTTACTGAATGTACTTATTGGTTTAAAATCAGTATGGCACATGTAATAAATGCATATAAAGCATACCAATGCCAACGCATATTGTATGAGATAATTTCCACAGGCTGCTCCTTCAGGCTACAAAAAATAACGTAAAGTAAGAGAGTTAAGTTATTTATAAGAAGTGGATGCAAACAATTAGTATATATAAAAGACACACGACACTTATAAGTCACGAAACATTCTCCTGTGTGTTACAAGGGCAGATTGTTACCTGGCATCCAACAAGGCGATGAAGAAGTTGCTGTAAAGCAGGCATCTGCTCTAGTAAATCCGGACAAGCTAAAGTTCTTGTTCTGCTGTGCCCCTGTAAAAGTTTAAATAAGAGAGAAGACATATGAGCTTTGGTTCAACACAACCACCAAAATTAAGCACGTAGATACCTTAGGAGCCCCTTGTGCATTTCTCATCAAACGCTCAGCTTCAATGTCATATTTTAAGATCCTAAAGCACTCTAGTCTTTCTTCTAAGAAAAGTGCATAGGTTCGAACCCATGCAGAGCAATCCCAAGCTAAAAATCAATGAATTAAGAGTTTCATAATCAAAAACAGATTCCAGAAAAAAAAAAAAAAACTACAGTATATTACGTACCAAGAGGGCTTGAATCATCCTTGAAGTTAGATATTTGTAGAATATGTCCTTTCTGAGCATAATTCAACAGTTCCTCCCTAACAGTAGGGTCACCTTCTCGCAGTGTCCTATGAAAAACTATTAATGTTTTCAAAGCAACCTGTGATTCCATCAATATGGAATTACTTGTCATAATACCTTTTTGTGAAAATACAAAGTACGGGAAAATGGCTGACATGTTAAAGACTCGCATGCTCAGCAGACAAATTAATAAATGATAGCAAACAGTAATGCACTCTCCCTATGCATTAAATTCAAAAGGTATATAGCACTTTGATTTAGTTTGTGATTGCTGATGAAAATTCCATATCAATAAAACGTGAGAGGAAATAAAACTTTATCATAAACAAAACAGCTGAGGAAATGTAAAATAACAAGAATTAGTGTTCCAATGAATCACTCAATTTCCTAGAACCTTCAAAATCCCCATCAAATCCCTATGAGCCCCACAAAGCAACAAGTGGGCGGGCTGTAACTTCTGGCCAATCATGGGTCAAACAGTCTGAGTCATTGGCTATTGAACGTGAATCTTGGGCAGTATAACAAAAGTAGCTTAACTCAAACTCAAAATAATCAACGAATGGGCCTGAAATTAGGACCTCAACATGACTTTTTTATGGTCTACCAATCTGATCCAACCAAAGTTGGGTTCTCGCCAACCAGCCAAAGTTAACTTCTGATCAACCAACCAACCCTAAGAACGTGCAACTCAAACCCGCTCCAATTAATAAAGGTGTCAAAGTTATAACCAAATCATCTCTTAAGTAAACAGGCCAAAAATGATAACCCAAACCTAATCTAAGTAATAATTAGGTGCATGTGAACTCATATTTATGAAGCAATATATTGCCATGCCCAGGTTATGATAAGAAAAGAAACAAAGAAAATGTGGCATTAAGATTAAAAAGACTTGATGAGTCATTCTAGTAAGTATTTTGTTTTGAAAACTAAAACTCAAAGTGAAGAAAAAAAATCCTTTCATACATAACCGCCTAGTATTATTTTTGAATTTGATCAAGAGATTAAAATTTCTCTTTTTGTGCTCTAACGTGTTTATTTATTTTTAAGAACAAAAAAGAAAGTTAATAATTCTTCTATCTTAAAATTTTGATAATATTATTCCAGTTAAGAGTTAGGAGACTCCAATGGCTATCATGGATGCTTATAATCTATTTATTGTTATAACATAGCCTGCAATGATAGCCTCACAAACATTCTATTTTCATCTCCGGCCTCTCAATTAGGCAAGTGAAGAAAGCTAATAAGAGTGGCAAGATGGACATCTTAAATGAAGGGCTAGATTATCTGGGGGCATTCTCGTCATCAAGTGTACTAGTATTTTATTAAGTTCCATTTGAAAGATTTCTTTATTTTTTTTGAAAGATATTAACTTCCATTTCACTTAGAATGAGAAAGCACGCAATAACCTACCTTTACTGAATCAAGTGTGTATATGCAAGTATATGCAATTATGTTATCAGATAAATCTCATAGAATAGCTACTGGAAAATTTCTGCAAGATCATATTTTAAGTAACAGTGCAAACAAACAGAATGTATAGTGAATACCGGCATTAAAATCATGTAATATGAACCAATAGAGAGATTATCCAACTAATTTCAACTTTTCAGTGAATTAAAAGAGAAAGTGAGAAATATGCTTTGCTGATTCAAGACTTTTATAAGCTCTTGCTTACAAGAACTGAATGAGGTCCATAAGAATGAAAAGTACACAATCATAGCATCAAAACAAAAATGAAACAATCATCAATTATCACACATTAGTCACATTAGCTTTCTTTAAAAAAGCAGGTATGAACATTTAATAATATGAATCCACATCTAAGATTTATTGACCACAAAAATGTCAGGAAAAGTGAAATATTTGCTTGAAGGAAAATGAAAAATCTTTTAATTTTAGTTGGGATTAGGAAGAGGAAAATCTTATTTGATCTAGTGCGGCTTTAGTTATATTTGTAGGTATAAGAAGAATAGAATGTATACCACCCAATTGCGCGTCTTTGACAACCTCTTGGAAAGTGCGTATATGCAATAAGCTACATCTGCTCGAGGTCGAACAACAGAAGTTGCTGCAAAAATTTCTGGATCCCAAAACATAATGAAGCAAAATATTTTTTAACATTCTAAATATAAGACATTAAAAAGTAAAATAAAATAAACAGAATCCAAACAAGAGAAAAGAATATAGTATGTGACATTTGGTCTCACTAATTTTCTAAACATTTTAAATTAAACCCAACCCAGTTAGTTTTGATGAGCTCTCTGTTCCTAACATTCCCTTCAACCAAAACCTTATCTAGTTGCATTAATGGTGTCAATTCACTGCATAGTACACGTCAATTCCAAAGTCTAATAACATTACTCTGGCATATACCTAGAGAAATCTTTCTAAGTCTTAGAATGCATCCACATTAAATTTGTCATTTCGTTAACGCTTCGTAATATTATTGACTTATTTATTCGTAACATATTGATGAATATAACGGATTTGATCGCATTGCTGTTTATTTGTCCTTCTATTACATAAAACATGAGGTACTTTTCCATTTGATCTGACAAGCTTTAATTCTATTCTCGATCTATCATGCTGTAATTCTATCGGCGAAGTACACTTAAAGAAGATCAAAAAGTGATCCAAAGCCTTCACAATGGCAATAGAAAAATCTTACTTTTTACGTGTCTCTCCTTGGGCGGGCACTCTTCGTGATTGGTAGCCTTCACAATGGCGATATCCAATTCCTTCCGCCAAGAAAAGCAACAAAATCATCGACAATGGGTGAATGAACAATGACCGATGAAAACCGAGCCAATGCAGATGGAGTGAAGGGAAGATGCAACCGACCTTGAATTCGCTGTTGACCTTAGCGAGGCCGACCTTGGTGGAATCCTTGAGAGCCCCATAGGCCTTCCGCCAGGTCCCCATTTTCACCTTCTTTGCTCTCAAATGGGAGCCAAACCCTAGAGCGGGCAGGTATGGGGGATCAGAGAAGAGGAGATCTCTCGCCTCCGATCTCTGTGCTAACCACAGCCGCGAGATTTTCCCTCCGTAACGACCACCTTCTCCTTTTTCCCGCCCCCCCTCCCCCCCGGCCACCCCACCATCCTCGCTGGCAGAAAGATTTATTAAACAAAAGAGGTAATTACATCCAGATCCCACAGTTAAACTTCTATTCCGCATAAGTTCACAAAACAAAAAAATATTTCATCTGCATCCATCCTGTTAAAAAATTATTCCATTAGTTTTTTTTTTTGTTAAATTGTGTTTTTTCTTTTAAAATTATATACATATATATATATATATATTTATGCATTTATTTAATAATCAATTTTAACATAATCAATAAAAAGACCTTTGTGGAGCAATTTTTGAACAAGAAAATTCAAATTAAATATTTTCGGCTCTATAAGTTTAAGTGAAACAAAGGGTTGATTTCGATAGCTCAGATGTACTTAATCATAGAAAATAAAAGACTTCAAAAATATTAAAATTTTAAAATAACATTTGTACATATCGTAAAAAACTTATTTACTAAATATTACCTTTTGTTATTTATATAAAAATAAAAAATGATGAAAAAATAAAAAAATAATTTACAATAACGAAAGTATATTCTTAGTTATGCACTTTTGTAGTCTACCTAGAAAAATTGTTGAAACAAATTCATATTATTTTGAATAAAAATTAAAATAGACTAAATTGTGAAATCATTAATGAATATAAATACATGACAAAATTCTATCAAAGTTTTATATTTTACCTTTTTAGGGTAAATTGAATCTGAGTTCCTAAGATTAGAAACATATTATAAATGGATACCAACTATTTAAAAACTTCAACTTAAATTTCTGAAATCATAAAAGTATTATTGTTTGATCCCAATTAAGATTTAATTGTTAATTTTTTATCATTATTATTTTCAGCCTTTTAAAATATGATTTTGAAAATTAATATTTATATTTTTGAATTTTAAATTTCTACAATAGAGAAAATAAGAAATGCCATAAATTAAATTTTCAATTTTTATTAGACTTTTTAAAAAAAATAAGAATAAAAGAGTATAACAATTATTTAAAATATAGGACAAATTACACTCAAGTCCCTGAGTTTAACACTTAATAATGTGCAGGTCCACATTTTTTAAAATTATAATATCGGGGTCCCTGAGTTTTAATAAATATCAAATGGGTTCTTTTTATTTTTTTATTATTAAAATTTTTAAAATTACCATTTTACCTTTAAAAAATAAGAGAGAGGCAGCCTCTCTCCTCCCAATCCCACGCACACCCGCAGGCCGCGCGACCGCCGGCGGGTTAAAATAGTAATTCTAAAAATTTTAATAATAATAATAAAAAAAAAAACTCATTTGATAACTTATTAAAACTCAGGGACCTGATGTTATAATTTTAAAAATGTGCATATATGTGTTATTAACTGTTAAACTCAGAAATCTGAATGTAATTTGCCCTAAAATATATAACGTTTCATCCTTTTAAAAGTCTGATTTCATGCTCATATTTGTAGAAATTGACAGTGGAGAAGGAAGATGGGCAAATTACTGTTATTGCTACCAACTTCACCCCATCAAAACTCATGTTATAATTTATTAAAAAATTTCATGACACATTAAATTGTAATATTAAATTATTAAATACCTAAAATATAAATATTAATTTTTTTTGATAAAATATAAATATTATTTTACGTAGCTTAAATATATTAATAGTTTTTGATTCACTAAATGCATTAATATTACTAGCTATAATCTCCGCCTATCATTACTGTTTGACCTGATCAAATTATGATTAGATTACTCGTCAATTTTAATTTATTTATATAAATATTTAAAAATAAGTAATAAATATTAAACATTATTTTGTAATATAAAAATACTAATAATATCACTTTAGTAATTTAATACGTAATATTGATAAATAATATTACTAATATTTTTAAATTATTCAGTAATAATTAATGTCTACTGCTTATCTTTAAACTATGCATATAAAAAAAATTATAGTTATATTAGATAGAAGATGATAAATAAAAATCACAATATGAAGTGAATAAAATTAATGTGTTTAAACTATATCTAAATTATTATTTATGTTTTGAGAGTGTAATAAATAAATATGATAATTTAATATGTTATGTATATAACTCCCCTTCATTTATTTCATGCTTTCAACGGGATATGAAGGGAGGGCGAGAAAAAAAATATAAAATACTTTTTGCTCGTAACTTAACACTTCATATTCGTATGCATATTTATTTTTATACTTAATATTTTTATATTTATATTTAGCATCACATCTTTATTAGCGTCACAATATCATTAGCCACCAGAATTATGAGATAACACTCTGCTCAAACTTAATAATTTTTCCTCATCATAGACATGAATTATAGCAACATCTTCTCCCTTCCTCCCTCTCATGGAACATTGAGCTTTAGCACAAAACTTTTGAAGTGAAAAAAAGAAAAAAAAAAAAAAAGAATTATAACACATGATTTTAAAGAAGGGAGTGCACCATTAGATAGCAAAAGATTACATCAACTCAAAGATAGCGAGCGAATGGATAGACGTAGCAAACAGACTGTGAAAAGAGGGGGACTCCTCCTCTGTCATTACGGATCTTCTCCAAGCAACCAACATTTGGGCTATGGACAACACCTTTGCTTCTTTCATGCATGTTTTACTTTTGTTTAGAAGTTATAGGATTTCACGTGTATATCGCGCTGTAAATAAGACAGCCAATTATATTGCTTCTATTTTCTGTGACAGCGATATCCAGTAGGAAGGGGTAATGCCCCTTTCTCACAATCTTCATATGATCATAAGCCAAGATCGTCAGCTGTGTACTTGATGTACTGCTTTACTTTTGAGTAATTTAAACCAAGGCCAACTTTCAAAAATAAAAATAAAAATCATCAACTCTTTTTTTTGATGGTGTAAAAAAAAAAGAATTACATTAACTCACTTGTTGAAAAAGCCAGAATGATTTTGAAAAAATTACTTGGATAGAATTAAAAAAAAAAAAAAAAGAAACAAGATTTTGTTAGAGTAAGATGTGCTTTCCTTTGAACGATCATTCTAACAAAACTCTTTAAATAAGGTAAACGCTAACTTTTGCAAAATTGTAGGATCTAAAGAACTGAATTGACAAATATAAAAAGGATGAAAATGCAACAGATCTGAAAAAAAAGGGAGAGAAAAAAATTTTCCTATTCACCATTTCAACTCATGAAAATCAAAACCATAATTCTCCACAGTTTATTTTTCAGGATTGCAAATAATCACCAGATTTGATGAGGTGATAAAATTGGTATGAGGCTTGCGAAAGATAATAAGGAGAAAAAAATTTATAATTTTTTACAAAATTATATACATAATACGAAATTAAATAATTGTTTTTTAAAAAACAATATAATATCTAAAAAACTCAAATAAAATTCTCTCTTATCATTCCATCAAAGTTAACATTATATAAGAAAATAGTATCATTCCTTGCTCAATACAACAACAACAACCAAATCTTAATCCCACTAGGTGAGGTCGACTACATGAATCCTTTGTTTCCATTGCGCCTTATCAGTTACCAAATTCTTATTTAAGCCTAAGTAACTAAGATCATTCCTTGTAGTTTCTTGTCATGTCTTCTTTGGTCTCTCTCTTCCTCTTTGTACATGGATAAAATACAATAACTTAATTTTTCTAACTGGAGCTTCAATCGGCCTACAATTTAAATGTCTAAACCATCTAAGCCGACTTTCTCTAAGTTTATCTTCAATTGGTGCAACACCAACTTTCTTTCGAATATACTCATTTCTCATTCTATCCTTTCGTGTATATCCACATATCCACCTTAACATCCTCATTTCTGCAATATTTATTCTATTTATATTTGCAGGCCAGCATTCAGCACCATATATCATCACTGATCTTACTATAATTTTATAAAATTAAATTTTGCCTAAACGGTGAAAAATAAATTTTCTAAATACTTTTTATTTATTAATTACACAAACAAGCTCAATGCTTCACTGTTTGACATATAGCTTATCAATTAAGCTGCAATATTCTTTTAAATAGCTAAAGCAATATAACAAAAGACAAGACGTCGTTAGATATTCAAAGGAATGGAACATGCATTAAAGGGGGAAAAAACAAACAAAAATTAAATATCTAAAATTGTTAAATGCAAATAACTGAAAGCCAATATAAACTTGTGCTAAGTGTCTCTCATTCTCAACCTTGCAAATAATAGTAGAAAACAATACCATCTAAAATAATAATAATAACGAATGTCAATGGTAAGATACCCAATAGAGATTAACACCTTCAGAATATAATAAAAAATAATAACTGTATGAACAGAGTACAACTTTAACACAAAAAATAATAACAATATCTCATGGCAATATCGCACCTACAGAGACCAACAATAATCAAAATACTAAAATCAAAAAAATATTTCAAATACACCCTATTTAACAACTAACTAAAAAAATAACTTATTTTAACTATGATAAAAATCTTAAATTTATTTTAAAAAAAAATTAAAAATTATTTTATATCTCACTCTACACAAATTTAAACATTAAACAATCACTTTATTTTACATCTAATATAACTTTTAATACCATACATATTTTTTTTTAAATTTTCACAAAAAATTTTTAAATTATTTTTTTTTCCTCCAACCAAACAGAGCCTTAGATATGCTGTTCCAAAGAAAGCATTTACTAGACTCTTGCTACAAAAGTCTAATAACTAATTAATGAATCGACCAACGACGATTTAATATTTTAATTCATTAAATTATGCAGTAGATTAAATTCTACTCCAACAACTAATCCAATAAATTAAAGACAAAACTATAATTGATCAATTTATAGCAATTTTTTTTAGTAAATTCTACTTTCAGCTCCACTTAATTTGCATCAGTTTATCATATGTATTGAAAGACTTCTCAATTACAATGAACTTTTCTGCAATGGTAATTTTTGTATTTGTTATTGAACTTGTGGATATTATTAGTATTGAGTTGCAATACATGCACTATAAACATGAACTTCCTCCTGACTTCCCATCAACAGATTATAGCCCTCTTGTGATTTGATCTTCATTATGATTAAGTTTAGCAGATTATCATAAGTTGGACAGATTAAATGAAAATTCTAAAAAATAAAAAAATATCCACAACGTACATCAGAGTATTAGAAACACTGTGCAAACTTTAAAACCTAAAAATTTTCAGAAATTTCAGTCAGCAATTGTGCTAAAAAACTGCAAATAATCCAATGAACATTTAGTTGAATCAGAAATGGCTTGATTTTATTTATGATCAAATGCAGATTGATTCAATACCTACATAAATTATATACATATAAATACACAAACATACACAATTGTATAAAGGGAAGTGATAAATATTAAGCATAATCATGAAGACAAACTGCTACTACTAATTAAGTAGTTAATGTAAGTTTAAAGCATATTTCAGATCACAATATAAGCTTACTGAGATCAAAATAACTAGAAAATTGACTCGAAATAACAATTAAATACATTTTCATCGTCTGGAAACAAAATCGGAAACTTCAGTTTCAAGTTGAGGCCATTGCGCTCGGAACTCAACTACATACTAGAACGATGAAAATGTAGTATGTGTGTGTTTTAAAGTAGTTCAAATCCGAAATCTCAAGCACAAGACATAAAGTTAATGAACTTAGTAATAAGTAACAGTTCTTCAAACAAGCTACATAATTAGCATCTCAGACGCCAAAAATACAAGCTCAAATAAATCAAGTTACATGAAGAAATTTGGGATCGTAATTTAGATAGGAGTTGAAGAAACAGACACATTACCCTAAAGAGAACTTAAATCAAAACTCTTATTTTAACCTATAAAATTATGCCGCCTTTATAGCAAACCCTTCAAAGAATTACATGTTCCTCCTAAGTGACGTATTTTCATTTCAGCAGTACGAATTGCAAAATCTGAAATCAAACTAACAATTCACCATTTGTAAGACTGCATCTGGATTTTGGAGTTTCGCGAAGATTTCCCACCCTTATCCTTGTAAGAGTTCCTTGAAGCAAAAACTCTATGCCCGCCGCGAGTCACTGCAATGGCTCGCCGCCTTTGCTTGCTCAGACGCTTTGTCAGGACATCATGTCCTTCTTCGGATTCGTTGCAGTCATCAGAAGCTTCAGTCTCCTGAAGCAAAGAAAGCAATAGTAATGCCTCGGTTATTCATTATTTGCATATTGAGACTACAATTTCGTATTAAAAAGAACAATAAAAATGCAGCAATAATTCAAAAAAGTTAAGTACAAAACGAACATTTCCACTTACTATTTACTTCAAGTAACAAAAAAAATTTTAGAAACCATAAAAGACACAAAGATGCCGAGAATTTCAGTTTTGGGCTTAATTCATTCGATCTTGCTATAATTGAGACTACATCATTTCTCAAATTAATGTATTGTTCATAAGCAATTTTCTAATTTAGCGAAATTTAATAATTAATTTGAGAAATTCTGCACATAATAGAATATTCTTTAGCATTTTAGTGTAAGTTAAATGAGCAGTTAGTTTTGAGGGATTCAAATTTTATTACTTTTTATATATCCAAGTAGAATGATTATGGTGTCCAAAATGTAATAATATCTTATGTTTGTGTTATGTACGTAATTGTCAAATAATGTAATAAAAGATATACAAAGCTAAAAAAAAAAACGTAAAATCACCATTAACTGCATTCCACCTTTGAAGAAGACAATACTTATAATTAATTTAGAGAATAGAGATACAGCATACTGCACAATATACCACATTAACTCCCTTTAATTAAATGCTTTAGTTAAAATTTAACTAATTTAACTTCATTGCAGTCTTCCATCAGTACATGCAAGAAAACTTTCCATCTCTACATTCTACTATTCATTTGCGATTCATGGAATCAGCAAACCGAAAAACTGTAGGCTAGCTCTCCCTCTCTTTTTCCTCTCCCTCACTTCATGAATTAAAAAGAAAGAGTAAGAAGTAGAGGAATGGAGCCAGGCGAGATCTAAAGGAAAGGTAAAAAGAGAGGGGGGACAAGAGGGGAGTTAAGTGAGGATGAGCAGCAGATCTAACAGATGAGAGAGAGTAGAAGAGAGAGGTGAACTAGAGAGATGAGCAGCTAGATTGTAAGACCCAGGATTTGATTACAAAAAGTGATCACGATTAAAGCATTTAAATGAAATTACAATTTCAAAGGTAGGTTTCTTTTTTATTTCCATATCAGGCAAATCATAGGAAATACATCGACATTTAAAGATACCTCTTGCAAGGAATCTAGAGTACTAGCAGCTACAGACTCGGTACTTTCATCTCTTGTTTGGGCTTCTTCACTGGAGCTCATACTGTCCTGCTCATCTTCCACACTTTTCTGCTCATCTCCTTCAATAAACTGAAAAAAAGCAGCATTATCAAAACCAAATCAGGAAAAAAAATTTGCCTTTCTGATGATAAAAAACTAATGAAACATCAACAGACTACAACAAAATGTAGAACCGTTTAATCTGCTTTTAAGAGGAAAATGAGATTTTACTAATACATTTTCTAGAATAAAACTATTACACAGAAAGATACTATTTTTTTAGAGACAAAAGTCAGATGTTAAACAGTATCTGACCCAGTTTTCCTAGAATGGTAGAGACTCTATGAGTTCACTGTTGCGAACAGCTCAACCCAATTATGACCGAATTTGTTTGGGCCATAATTGGGTTGACTCCATCAACTTAGAATGACCCATTTATGACTGCATAATGTAAATCAAGGATTTTAAAATTTTGCAATCAAATCACATTTAACTAATGATTAGAGTGCAATGGCAACAAAAGATTCCTATAGCCAATCTCACCTAGTGAGATAAAGGCATCATTTGTTGTTGTTATCGTATCACATTTAAATAAAATACTGAAAGATTTAAAGACAGATTTTTCAAAAGCTCTTAATGAATGCTCAATCTCTCCATTAATAATTCAAAAAGAAACTTACATCCATTAAACAGGTTGGCAGGTTGGGTTTAGTCAATAATTATTGAATGTAAGAGCAAAATGGGTACATTCCTTTATTCACCCATTAATTAGCAGTATGGGTGTCAGGTTGGGTTCAGTCAACACTAAGTTTCTGTCACATTCAATAAATAGGTTGGATTCATAAGATCTGGACCTGAAGACTTTCTGACATGTTTATAAACAGGTTAAGTTCAGTCAATAATTTTACATTGAGGCATAAATGGGTGACTCAAACCACCCAACTTAACACTCATAATGCTAGCAGAATCAAGAAAGAGAAACGAAAAGCTTAGCAACAAAAATAACTGCATAATCAAAAGCAAAATTTAAGAATCAGTAGCAACTATGACATGACTAAAACAACTACGTTTTAACCTACAAATTTTGGGAAAACTGAGGGGGTATTTACTCTCGAACTATGCATTAGTGTGAAATTCAGTGGCTAGCAGAATAAAAGCAAGTGAGAGTAATGTAAAGGAAGATTGCAACAGCACACAAAAGAAAGTTTTGGGAAAGACTATTCAATTAAATTTATGCTAAACTACTGCAATGAAACAAACAAAATGAAAAATTAATTAAAAGAAGTGGATTTAATCAAACTATTCAATTTTAAATTTGGGAAAGACTATTAAATTAAATTTATGTTAAATTACTGCAATGAAACAAACAAAATGAAAAATTAATTAAAAGAAGTGGATTTAATCAAACAAATTTTGGGAAGCAGAAGTTTCTTAACGCTCAAGTTCTATATGAGAGAATAGAACTGATTATAAACATCAGACAGCCAACATCAACATAAATGCAGAGAGAGAGTTGTCGTCAATGTGTAACCAAAATGCTATTAGTAATTTCCCAAATCATCAGATTTCATCTTGGTTGAAAATTAACTTTCAAAACATTTCAGCTTCAAAAATACTATTCTAACAGAGACTTTGATAGGGAGGGCAGGCCCTTTGACTGTGTAATTCAGTTTCAGGTCATTGAAAAGAATCGACCAGTGGCTGTGGATCGAATAACTCTATGTATCATCCTTTCTAATTATCATTACATTCACCATTTTAGTCCTCATTGTACTAAACACGAGATGGACTTGCCTAGAAAGAGCTTACAATCAAATGCAGTACTTCACGTTGTGCCTGAAGAAAATTTCTTTTCCAAATTAGTATTTAGTAAAGTTGTATTTTCTTTTTATATGATAAAAAACTATAAAAATGATCTTATATACTTAAAATTAAAAAATTATTATTTGATCGAGTGAATGAAAATAAAAGATTCATGTAGCTAACCCTACCTAGTGGGATAAAGACTTTATTATTGTTGTTGTTGTTGTATTTTCTCTCCACAAAGTACTTATAAAGTAACGCATGTACTCATTGCCATTCCATGTTTGTCATATAATTGGGCTTCATGGCATGTAGCAGGCCATTCAACAACCTTTGATGACGTGGGACAAGAATGATAGTTCTAATTCATCAAAATTATAATTTATTATTGTTGACGACAAGATTGGCCTAACTGTGAAGTGTTGTTAGTTGAGGAAATTAGGGAATAATGACGAGATAAATAAATAAATATACAAAAAAATAGAGCATTAAAACCAAGATTTACATGGCTAGGAGCAAATCTCTTACATCCATGCCCTCAAGCGAGCTAGAAAATGTTTCATTATAAAATATTGAGCCCAAAAGTGGTTACACAAGATATATATATTAGTTTAAATCAAGAAGTAATAAAGGAACACTATAAAAGGACTCATAAATGAGAGCATTAAAAGAATAGGCTTGGATTTGTAATTGATCCATCTTCTTCTTTTATCTGCAAGATACTCAGCAAGCAGCGCAAGCCAATGACATTTGCACCAGCCTTGTTGTAAGGTGTCGGATATGAGTCATGGGTAGTCGAAGTAGGCCTTTGGAAACTCGTCATGACAATAGCAATGTTTGGTGAGGTGGATTTGTTGTGGGTTGTGGTAGAGGGAAACCATGGAGTATGAGCTCAGATCTTGTCAAAAAACCTTCGAGCTTGATCGTGGATGAACGAAGAACCTCATGGGAGGTCTAAGAAGTCATTTGGAAGCTTCTCATGAGTCCAACGTAGAGAGAGAACCATAGTATATGAGCTCAGATCATGATTTTGGCAGCAGAGGAGCATCTAACCCAATCGCGAATGCTCCCATGGGGAACAAACAGCATGGGCAAGGTCTCTTTTGAGGGTCAACTATGGTCTTTTGATGAGTTACTGTATAGACACAATAATGAGTGTTTATAGAGAAAATGGAAATATGAACATGGAGTTGGTGTTCTGGCAATGGCAACAAAGTGAACGTATCTCAAATGCATTCATGGATGCCAATCACCATGAGCAAGGCCTCCAACAGTGACTGGTGTCCTCAATTTTGTCAACATGATTAGCTCCAGCTGCACCTGCATATGTTAAACAAAAGCACAAATGTATATAAAGAAAGGTAACAAGCTTCTGTGAAATCCTTCATGGATGCTACTAGAAAGTGAGCTTCTTCTTAAAGAGTGAAGGAAACCTGAAACTTCTTCAGCAGTAATCAAGAGTTGGGAGCATCTTCATGCTAAGAATGGAAGAATACAGGAGAAAGGAAGGAGGAAGAGAATGGGATCCCCTTTCTGGTGTTAAGACTGAGCCTTTTATAAAGAGAGGGAAGCAAGAAGTTGATTTGTACATGGCCATTACCTTTGCCAAAGCTGTTGTGAATGCCAGTGTCATGATGCCATTGCAAAAATCAAAAATAAGGTGTAGAAGAAGTGGAGGGTGAACTTGAAGCTATGGACCTCTCATTCTGATTCTCTTATAGATGGGTTCATTTTATTTTTTTTCTCCTTTTAATAAAGTTACGTACGATTATGATGAAGGCTTCGATTCTTGCACCAACGCCAATTCCCCTTAACCTATCGAGGGAAATATTTCATGTGAACTCAATTAATCAAATCAAGTATGAGGCGTTGCCTTCTCTAATATTTATAGTTGGACTATGTTGGTCTCTGAAAGGAAATAAATCTCTCATCAAAGATGTAATGAAATAGATACACAAAAATGATTAGTGGAAATAAAAATGGGACAAACGTGAGTGACCGGTAAGAATCTAGACGTCTCAAATGCCAGGTTGATGGGGGTCTTATGTAGAATACTTAAGAAACATCTCCATATATTCTCTAGTGAAAGCCAAGTTGAGTGCTCAAAAGATCAACTTCAGAAAAATCTCTTGAAAGAAATCTTCTCATAAAACCTTCTCCGAGAAAGCATAAGAATCCCCGGGAAGGTAAAAGAATTTGATATGATAAAGGTCCCAATGCATAAGAGTTGCACACAAAACTCCAAATAGACTCTTGATAACCTCAAAGAATCTTTTAAAGCTCCAAGCAAGCCCCAGGCAATATAGAAACCTCATGTAGGTGCAATAGTAGTTGTTTGAGGTAAATTTGAGAAATACGTTGAACTAGAAAGCTATAGAAAAGTCTCTTAGCTTGCCAACGCATCCAAGATCAATTAAATCTAACAACACATAAGACAGTTATTCCCTGAATACTGCAAGATGGCTCAAAATAGAATAGACTAGGGATACACATTTTGCTCGAAAGTTAAAACTAACTTGAAACTCACCCGATTTTTGCTCGATTTTCTATTAACTCGAAATCAGCTCATTTAAAATGGCACAACACAGCTCAAACTAGACTTGATATTTGGTTTTTACATAAATGCAATATATTTATAACAAACAATGTATATTTTATAAGTTATAAAAAAAATATTTTTGAAAAAAATTAAATTATTTATGTTTGCATACATTTTTTAAGGTTAATGACATTAATAATTGTGATACCTAAATATATTTTCCCTATCAAACAAAGCCGGACACAAAGTTTGAATAAATTTAAAACTTAACTCGAATTCTGATGGTTGTAGCTCGACCCAAACCAAATTCGATTCAAACTCGAAATTAAGTCAACTCACTCGAACACGGCAAATTTACAACCTAAGAACAGACCATATGTCGTGGGAGTTTTTACCCATGAAAGCTGATTTGGAATATAAGTTGAACTACAAAGTTGTAGAGTAGTTTCTTAGTATTCTAAATTATCCAAGAACAATAAAATTCGACATCACATGAGAGTTATTCCCAGAATTCCATGAGCTAATCGAAATAGAATAAATCATATATTGAGAGCGATTTCTTTCTCGTGGAAGCTAATTTGGAACATGAGCTGAACTAGAAAGTTGTAAAGGAGTTTCTTAGCTTTCCAAATCACCCAAAAACCATAAAATCTTACTTATGCCCAGAATACCATGAGCTGGCTCAAAATAGAATACAAAATATGTTGGGGGTGATTTCTTACTTATGGAAGCTGACTTAGAATATAAGCTGAACTAGAAAGATGTAAAGGAGCTAGGAGGACTGAAGAAATGGAAGAAAAACATACAACTACAACTTCCCATTTTGATTCTCTTATGAATAAGTCCATTTTATTTTTTCTCCTTCTCAGGAAATACAATAGAATAACATAGTTTTGACCCGATTCGATCCAAGAACCAAAACAAATTCACGACCTTTTGTCGTCCTAAAAGCCTGTCAAGAGTAGCATTGTTCAGATGCATAGCCATGGTGATCACTAACCACTTTCATCAGACCAATTGACTGACAAATATTCTCATTACAATATCTGCATTAATACTTAACACTAAAAGTGACTCACTTAGAAACAAAAGGTATTATCCCAAGTTTTGGCAAATGAAATCAATACCAATATAGGATTAAGGAAGATAACATTAAATAAGACATGACAATAGGCCATCTAATAAAATGGAGCCGGCGTAAAATACTAACATCATTTGATAAGACTGATGCTTCAAGAAGAATAATGAACAAAAATAAGTTCAAAGAGGATGTTTAACAAACAGTAGATTAAAAATGTACCTTCTCAATTTCCTCCTGATTTCTTCTTGTAAACCCACTCGCTGCAAGTTCCTTATCTAGCGAACCAGCAGACTTTTCAATTGAGGAAAATGATGGTCTACCATCATCCTCAACATCAGATCCTACATCACCATGCTCGACTCTATCATCCTGAAGAGAAAGGTGAAACCTAGAAATAAAAAAAAAAGAACCGAGTGAGCTTGACAATTTTAAATCAAAAAATTAAACTAACACTCAGATGAGAATCACATATACTTTAACCAGAATGAATACGTTGTTTCGAACTTAAAACATATATCGTCAGCTAACATAAAATGTTGATTAAAAGGACTGCCAATAATTTATGTTCGCCCATCATCCCTTCTTAAAACCAGGTATAAAAAGAAGTATGCTCAATTTCCTTTTCTAGTGTGGAAAAATACTCAGTATCTTACATCACAATATATATTTGCATGCTAAACTGCTTATTAAATATAAACAATTAATGAGCCCACTAGGGCCTTATCAGAAGAAGAGATACGAAATGTCAAATAATAGCACAAGGTTGTAATAAATGGAAATTAAATTAGAAAATACATAAGATGAATCTGCAAGGGGTGGGCCTTGCCACTGCTTATGTACTGAAAAATAGTAGAACTCAACCTGATAGTATGTCAATTACCAATACAAAGTCAAAATATTTACTAAAAGAATAAAAAATTGCTTGCAACGAAATGAAATAAATTCCCACATGCTTCAAATATAGTGAAGGTGCTGTGAGTACAAACCTTTTCTGGAAAAACTTGAAAATGCATTCTATATCACGATCAAAATACCTGAAACAAAGTTTGATAGTCTTTTAATAGCAATAAGTTGGCAAAACACAAAGTTTCCCCTGATTTTCATACAAAAACAATAACTACATTTCATAATTACTAGACAAACCGCAAAAAGGATAAAACTAGAAAAAAGGATATAAAACTTACATTTGAGCATTGCGATGGGAAACTGAAACCATCTGAGGGAAATCAATCATCGTCAAGTTCTCATTGTCATCAATCTACTGAAAAGTAGTACATTAATGAAGTAGAAGAAAGCCAAATAAAGTTCATAAAAAAGCCGTTCAGGGCTACATCCATCATTATCAACCATTAAATAAACTCCTTATAATAACAACTTACAGCATGGATACAGAACTATGAAGAGACAAGAGAGGGAAAAAAGCAACTTAATAATGTGAAGATAAAATATTAAATGAAGTAATTATTGCCCCTATTTCTAAGAATGGGGGGATATTCAAAACTGTGGTAATTAAAGAGAGATCAAACTTATGAGCCATACATGAATTACCATATAAAGGTTGAGAAGATATATCACAAAATCAAACAATCAATTTGAGTCTATGCTTGAAAGATCAATAAAGAGGTCATCTTACTTGTAAGAATCTTTTATACTACATTAAAATTGTACTATAAGCTGATTAAATTTAGTATTTCCAATTTTACCTTTGAAATTTCTTTAGGTTTGTGGTCGACAGCTTTTCCAAATTTTCGTTTAAATGTTCATCTCTTTTCTTTGTTTATCCCTTACTTATCTCTTAACCTTTCTGAATTTTCCCATCCATCTATCTCTTACCTTTTTCTTAGCTTTTTTCAATTTTGCGCTTTAAATTTTATCTCTTACAGCCTTACTTATCTCTAATAATCTTACAGTCTTACTCATCTCATAACCAGGGTGGAAGTGGCATCTAGTGAGGATAAGATGAGGGAAGAACGGTGATCTCTCCATGTCCAATCGTTGACCTATATAGGCTCTCATACATAAATACAAGAGAATACAAATTATAATGTGAAAGAGAGAAAACAGAAGACCAACAATGACTTACAAAACAGTCGTAAAAGATGAGTTTAAATCACTTAATCTCTCAGAGAATGTTGCTTTACATAGATTTAAGTACTGCATAGGCAACTCAAGTGATTTTCTATAATGTGAATGTTTCTCGGATATGATTTGATGTACCATAATTCTTCAAATATTTCAGCTGTTTCTAAAACAAACAGCTTTTATGAACACATAATGGGCTGCTAATATAACCGTCTAAATTTAAATGTCTTATTTGAATAAGCTCATACTTATTTCTTTTTATCTCCTTTTCCACTCTATGCCTGTCCATCAACTCTATGCTTTGTAACGTGTTCAAAATTTTCCCCATTAGCATAGGCTTCTCAAATTTTTTGTAACTATTAATACAAGAAAAAAATAATGCATGTCATAAAAGTAATGCATGCACTATCTTCTAACTCATTGGCCTTGTGCGCTTATCCAATGTGCATCCCCAAGCTGTATAGTTGCAAACAGAAGACACAAAAGTTATAGAAGGTAAAGAAAAAATAACAGATCACAAAAGTATTAAGTGATATAGCTGTAATAGCATTTAAACAACTAAAAGGAGATCACAGAAATTATACTTGTTCCAAAGCATGACGAAGGTTTTGTTTTCCTAAAATCTCATACAATTATATGTAAATTTCAAAAACATGAGAGAAAGGAGAAGGTTAGGAAAACTAATCTTATGACCAAAACATCACATAAACAAAGACAATGGTTAGAACTTTTGAGTAATTATACTAGAAGAGAATAACAAAGAATGTTATTGAAAGTTTGCATATTCATCTGTCTTCAAAACATAAGCAAAATCACAGTTTTTCAACTAGAAAGGTTTGATGTCCTTGTGTTCTTAGAATCCCTCGGCTTCCATGTTTCCTGGCCAACTCATTAAATAGAAGTCACCAAAAGCCATAGGCAAATCTCCTTTTAAGTTTTGCAATCATCTCCACCCTTAAAAAATAGTCATGTGAAACAACGGGACTTCTAGGACATAGTAATAAACTAATCACCAAACAATACAGATAATACTTCGACATGCCACAAAAGTCATTATTCATGAAGTCAATGAAGACAAGGAACTTAAAACACGAATTTGGAAGAATAAATCAATTAATTTTACAAATAATTAAGTAGCACCACTAATTTTAGTATCATAATGATCAGGACTTGAATGAACTAAGCAAGCATTACAACTTCAATAAAAAGTTGAAACAAGTAGAATAAACTGCATTTGACATTGATGTAGAACAGGAAGTAGAGAAAGGGCATATGTAGAGAGGATAAGGGAGGAGGAAGAAGAAAAAAGGACCTAGAGGGGAATATCAAAACAGGTAAAAGCAAGGTAAGCCTTAATATAGATTTTTTGGTTCATTCACCATACGAAAGTCATCAAATTATATACATCAAAGAAAATAAATAAGATAAATTACTTGTCTAGTCAACTCAAACACTGAAAGGAAACTGAATGAAGTATCATAATTCCATCCATAAAAATTTAAAAACTCAAAAATGAAACTATTAACCTCTACTTAATAATCAAATAATTGAATATCCTTTTAATCCTCATCAGACATCCCTCATGAGTACAAGCAACATTTTAGAGAGGGATCCAATATATTTTCCTCATGATAATAAAACACAGCTATCAAAATGTAACGATATTATTGGGTTCTATTTCTTAATAGCATATGAATCTACTAGAGAGGAAACATAGAGAACTAAACAAGTCACAATACAGAAAAAGTGTGCACACACCAAAAAGGCAAAAAAAATGTTGCAACAAATGAATCCAGTAGATAACAGATGTAGTTGTTTACCAGGTTAAATTTAACCTTGGTAACTTTTACTTGACACATTACACTATACACATATTTTAATGTTACAATTTAACTATATTTCACATCATACACATATTTCAAAATAAAAAATTAACTTTATTTCACATCCTACACATACCAAAATAATAACTTATATCACATCCTTCACGCATTTGAATATAATAACTAATTTTATTTCATATCATATACAACTCTCAATAAATATCTTCTTCCAAATTTAACTTTAACCTTGTTAAAATTAACATTTGCAAACAAACAAAAAAGGGAGCATAAAACAAATCATATTTTTGAGTGAGAAAGCACCACACAATCAATAGAATCAGAAATATACCATGATATTAAATTCATTGAAATCACAATGGATAAGCCCATGTTCTGCAAGGCGAACAACAAGACCAATGATTGTCTCAAAAGCATCGCCTGGATTCTCCAACTGCTTCACTTGCACGCTGCATTTGAATAATGATGAAAACATAGAATACCAAATGATTTTTGTAAGGATATAGCAATCGTTATGAAACCCAGAAGCGTTAATATTAACTTGCAAAATACAAAACTTACAGTGGATATCCTTGGACAAGGGACATTACAACACAATGCCTATTGTAGTCTACAGCACTAGGAACAGGAAATCCATGCTCCCCCAAAGCCTTTTAACAAATAAAAACCCAGCTCAATATTACATATAAATCGTATAAATAACAAAAGAAGACATTAAAACAGTAAAATGACCTTCATAAAGGCATATTCTTTGAGTGCAGCAAGTCTTGACAAGTATAGCCAATTATAGCTCCTTCGGTGCAACAAATAGTCACGCTTAGATTTCACAGCTCTGAACGACGTTCTTCCCAGCCTATGCAATTTCATTGCCAGAACTGTCCCATCTTCAGTAGCAACCTCAAATATATCTTTGAAAAATATCACACAAGTTAGTTAAAAAGTGACAAATCTAAAAAGGAACAAAAAAGAAACAATCAAAAGTAAGCACAAACTAAAAGAAATGGAAATAAGAAACATATACCAGACTCTTTGCCAACGCCTATCTGCCGACCAACTGAAGCGAAAACTCCACGGTTGACCAGGGCTTTGATTGCAAGGAAGTCATAGCCAAGGTAGGTCAGCCGATACCCATCATCTGAGCAAGGAACAATGGCAAAATTCAAAAAAATTTAAATGCAAAACAAATCAAATGCGGTGTCCAAACAAAGGTTTTATAATAGATTCCTAGTGCCGCACATTTAGATGAGTCGTGATGAACAAGCTTGTGCTTTAAGAGGTTCTTCAAAACCTTGAAGGTGCCACCATGCCTAGGTTAGAAGATTCTCATTAATTTCTCACAAACAGAAAATTATTCAGAAGCTTCAATCTCATTCACGTAAAGACAAGGAAGACGTACTTGAGGCCCGCAATTCGATCAACCAGCTCTGCTGGAACAATCTCGTGCTAAAGCCCAAAAACCGAAAGGAGGAGATTAACGTGCGAAAAATCGATGAAGGAGACAAAAATGATAAGAAACTGAAAACTACATTTCGCATGCCCATCTCAACAGCGGTTAGAACCCTGAAATCTTCCTTAGAGAGGTACCTCAAAGCATCCACATCGAGCTTCATGGTGCAATCTGTAGAATAAGAGCAACGTTCAGCGTGATTTACACATGCCACGGTTTAGAAAAGAGCTCACCCTGGAGCAGTATCTTCGTCTTGTGCAGAGGATCAGTGTTACGCTCTTCGCCAGGCAGCGCCTCGCCTGCGTCAAGAAGCGAACCAACCAACAGCGAGCACCTCCAAGACCTGTGAACCCCAAGCAAATTGGAGAAACGATAGTGCAAAAAAGGGAAATAAAGGAAAAGAAAACCAAGCGAGATCAGACAGAAAGGGAGATGACGCGAATGTTTAGTAAGTAAGATGAATCTATATAACATAAAAAGGGAGACAGCTCACCGTCGGGCAGTATCTTGGTCTGGTGCAGACTGCAGAGGATCAGCGGCGTCGACGAGTAGCAGCCCCTCCAGAATCACCTACGACCTACCTATGCTGAGTCGCCCGAGCTTCGCCAGCGGGAAAACTCGCCGATCGCCGTCGAGGGTTGCGAGAAAAGTGCGGAGAATGAAAAACCGGGATATGCGGTACAAAAATATTGAAGCCTCGCCTAGGTTTTGGTTTTGTAAGGCTGACACCGAGTTGTGTTCAAGCAACTCACTGACACTCACTCAAACTCGAATTTAAATTCGAGTTTGAATCTGATTCGAGTGAACTAAAAATCTATTTAATTTTATATATATACATATATATTAATATATGTATTGACACTCGTAACCAAAGAGAGCGGTAGGAGTGATCATGGGTGATAACCTAAAAGAAAAAAATCATTGACACAAAGTATAAAGGAAGCTTCTATATTAATAAATAGTTGTGAGACAGGAACAAAAATGAAACGTCTTACATAAAAAATATGAGAAAATTCTAAACTATATAAATAAATAATGTCATTTCAATGATAGAAATATTTTTTGGGACAAAACTGACAGTTAAAAAGACAATACTTTTATATTTAGATCAGGATATTACATAAAATAATTTATATATATATATATATATATAATTTTTTAATATAAAAATATCTCAAGTATATTAAGAAAATTAAATATATATATATATATACATCATT
>JAEMOT010003860.1:73645-107377 GCA_019297695.1 Apostasia ramifera | reverse complement strand
ATATATATATATATATTTTAATTAAGCTAATTTCAAGTTAATTAAATTCAATTCTACACTAGGTTAAGATTAAATTAATAAAAATTTTAACTTAGAATACTAATAACTGAGAGAAAGCAGCATTTACAGGCTGGATTTTTTTCTTTAGGCTGGAAAATATTAAGGAACAATTGCCTTAGTATTAAATAAATAAATAAATATTAAGTATGTATCACCATTTATATGTTGTCATCCTATATAACATTTCGTGATCTCATTGTAAAAATATTATCCGTTTCGACTTTAAAAAAACTGCGTGATTTGAGCGCTTTTTAGGATGTCACTCATCCCAGTGTTCAAGATCTCTCTCTTTCCGATGTAAAACGATTCATTCTTGTGCCCCTCTCGCCACTCATTATTCTACCTAAAAGCCTGTCAAAAACTACGCTTTACCTCAGTGTTTCCTTTCTCTTAGGACATCATCCGGCGATCACTCCCCACCCTCTTAGGCCACAGACGTCACATCCTAATAACTTAAAATTAAATATTAAAACTGATAAAAATGAAAATTTCCTGATTTTTCATTCATACTTGAAATAACATATGAACTTGCGGACAAATTTCACAAATGTATTTTGATATATTTTTTTATACAATCTTTGATCATGACATATATATATATAGCAAAAATCATATTGGAAATATTTTATTTTTTTCAAGCAATGTAGAAAAGAATCATAAGAAAATCAAATATATTAAAATTTGTTGAATTTAAATTCAACAAAAAACCATAGCATTTCCATGCTTTTCAACATCAAAATTATTGCATCTATTTTTTTTTTTACAAATCACCACTACTATGCCTATACTGAGTGAAAAAATGTCAATTCTGTCTTCATATATGGGTTCTACTATATATAAAAAATATGAACAAATTATTAATAAATCAATTTAAAAAATACACATAATGTAAATTCTACATACATTTTCAAATTATTTACAACATAATAGCTTCATTAGTGTGTGTCATAACACAATGGAATAGGTGGGCCACCACTGGATCCTGCTGCATTTCTCTATTTATCCTGCAAACAGAAACCATATCAAAATTATCTGAACTCAAAATATAAATATTATATATATATATATATTATTTATTTTATTTCATCATTTGAGTGAATTAAATGACATAAAACAATGTTTGAAGTGCTATTGGTTCCTCACCTGTAGTTATAGAGCTACCTGCCACACTGAGGCATGCTTCTCTGGGAATTTTTTCCAATCAAGATGTTTATAGTAAGATATCTATTTTCTGAGCTATGAACAGAAATGAAATTATCACTAGTGTTAAGTTTTTATCACTGATCAAAATGATAACTAATGAGAACTTAGTTATCTATCTGGCTCTGGGGCTTTTTGATGGAGAATGGGTTAGCTCTGCTTCCTTTTTAGCAGCATTCAGTTTCAGCTTCTCATTTTCTGCTTCTTTCTGCTGTTTTTTCTTGTCCAGTTCCAGCTTCTTGCAGTTCTCTTCATGCGCGCGCTCAAACATTCTGACAAAGTTCAGGAGTGTGCTGACAACTGCAGCAAAAGAGCGTAGGAGAATAATGACAAAATTTGCTGTAGATTAATCTTAAACGCTAAATCCTAAATACCGAAAGAAGTTATCATTCCACTGGATAATGTGCACTGGACAATGTATTTGTTCAGTGGACTGACAACCATTTGGATGATTTGTTTGTGACATAACATTTTCCGCAGAAATAAGAACGTTTAAGATAGATGTTTGGTAAGTTTGAAAATAAGATAACAAATGAATAGTGAATCAAGAAAAAAAAATGTTAGATTTATTGTTATAATAATTTTATAAATTTTTATAGGGGTTTTTACATACAGGACATGAAATTTACACGAAATTACGCATTTCACCATCAATTCGTAAATATTACCACTATCACACTATATTCATTTAAATTTTACGCATTTCACATATTTTACATATTTCATATACTTTATAATATTATATGTAAATTAAAATGCATAAATTCATTAATATTTAAATTCTAATATATATTTTTATTTTTTACTGTAAACACATCAATTTTCTTACTTTAATTAAAAATTATAGTCATGTAGATTTAAATTTGGCACCCTAATTGGAAATTTTAAATAGGATAAATAAATTAAAATACATAAATTCATAAATATTTAAATTATTATTTATATAAATTAATTTATTTATAATATTTAATTAATATATTAATAATATAGTTAAGATCAAAGCCAATTTAGAAATGTGAAGTTCACCATCAAAGAATATGGTGTGAAATATGTGAAATGCATAAAATTTAAATGAATATAGTGTGATAGTGGTAATATTTATGAATTGATGGTGAAATGCGTAATTTCGTATAAATTTCATGTCCTGTATGTAAAAACCCCATTTTTATAAGGTTATCTACCTATATCATCAATGACATCAAACTAAACAATTACTTTATCTAGATAACATCGAATCAAACGCAATAATGAATCTTAATTCGTTATAAATTACACAATAATCGATAGCACATGCAAAATTTACCAAAACTGGGGAAGAAGGATTTATAAAGCTGATTTCAAATAGTTTGCATTAGGCTATTGATGATGAACTAAAGAAAATGTCAGACAGAGATTACATCAAAACTCTTTTACAAGAACAAAGCGAAAAATGCTAGTTAAATCATGTAATTGTAGAGTCCATTTTCAAATAAGAAATAGTCCATATATGGAAAAAAAATTCAATTCATTACATGTTATTCTGACTTTCGAATGGAATCGGTATTAGCAAATCAATGTAGCAGACTGTAGACATAACCAAAATATGTAATAACTGACTTCATGCATCTGGCGGAAATAATCCATATGAATTAAAAAGGTGTCACACGGCATGTGATATTCACAATGTTGCAAAAAAAAAGCACAGCATACTGTTTAAGCAAAAGAAGCAGCGTGCGCTGCGCGAACTTACAAATGCACTTCTCTGCTTTGAACATATCTTTACTTCTATAAAAAGGATTATAGCAGAAGGCTTGTTAATGCACTACTTATTCTTGCTTAAGAACAACGAAGGTGTAGGTATATACAAGGCCATATATCATCTTTCATTTAATTTGAACCAGCAATTCAGTATCAACTATGGCACCGACTACAAAAAATACATAAGAGGACCTTAAGAAAGGAAGCAGAGACTTGGAGCGTTATGCAAAATCTGACTCTTATACATTCACAATCAACAACAACAATGCCAAAGCCTTTGTCAAACTAACAAAGGTTGGCTGCATGAACTTCCCTTATCCAATGAACTCTATTGAAAGTAGTGTCCTCGGCAAGAGTTACCCCCCCCTCCCCTTCATCTTATACACTCCAAAACAGATAAGAAAAATAACTTCTGTAGTAATAAGGAGCAAAATCTTTCAGTGAATTAGCATTATATTACCTTGTTCAAATGGACAACGTGCTGGATCTTCCCCAAAGTAAAGAACTAATGCATCCACATTCCTTCCCTGCCAAGCAAAATCACAAAAATCTAAGAAAAAATCATTATTAGTGATGATAAATCACTCAAATTAAGCTACAACAAAACTTCACCATAAATAGCTACAATATTCTGGACGAGAATTTATTGACGCACCACGATAGAATAAAGTGAAGTTAGAGTTCTCACTTCAGCTTCAGCACCAACAAGGAACTCTTTCAAGGTCTGAAATTAAATCACTCAAGTAAGAAGTAGGTTCACAACATAAGAAAAAAAATAAGGAGATACACTTTCTGTCATATGAAATTGGCTACAAAAAGAGAGAAAATAGATGATTGGTTGTAGAGTTTCAGCCCAACTAAGAGAAATAAATCAGGATAAAATATATAAAGTGACAGGATAAATATCAAAGCCTCCTACAATAATATTTAATGTAAACCAACTATCAACCCCCTTTAAATAAAAAAACTAATTTACTACTTCTTCAGGGTTATGTGAATTTGCATCATTCTCCTTCAGTTAAAAAGAGCTTGACTCTGCCATCACTATTGCGGACCTTCACCGGACAGCCAGAGGACACCCTCCTGACAAGACCATGGCCCAGATCGCCAATCTTTTTTGCGCCTTTAAGGCGTACAAGATATCTCATGTATACAGAGCCGCTAATAGAGCGGCAGATTTTGTAGCTTCCTTTTCTTGTTTAGATGATTTAGAGTGGCGTAGGGGCATATCCCTCCCACTCGATTTTTGTTCGATTCTTGATGAGGATCTAACTTTTTGTACCTGATGTATCTTTTTTTACTGTTATAGTATTATAGGCTACGGCCGAATTTCAGTAAAAAGAGCTTGACTCCATTGAGTAGAGGTGAAAATAGAAGCTTATGAGATCTTGGTTGATTTCATATTCTTCAATCTTCAAAACACAGTACAGGTTACCTTTTTGATCAACCTCACAATTCCACTAGAATCACATGAGATTGACACCTGGAGTCAGCTCATACAGATGATATCATGATGGCCATGAGAGTAAATGCGTAAGTTGAGCATAGATGAATGGTGCGATGACATGCATGATAATCAACACAATCTGATCTATTAAAGTGGATCTCCAAGGCCCACAGACTTGTGGGTGGATCGTCATACTTCATGCAAATTATCAAAGCCAATTGAAGGATCAATTTGTTGATACTCTCGGCCGTCTTGGGTAATCACAATGAATCATGTGGTCTAGAAATAAGTGTTCCTATGAATGATTGGATGGCGTGCATATGGTCTTAACAGGCTCAAAGATGTGTGGCGAATGGCCAATGCAGAAGCGAAACATTGAGAGAACAGCTAAAGCTCTAAAACCATATTGATATAAAACTTGTATGGCAAAAGTGTAAGGGAACAAAGAAGAGGAAAAGGGGAGGGGAGGGGGCGATAGAGAGAGATAGATAGAGAGAGAGAGAGAGAGAATGACGGAGGGGTGAAATTTGATTCAATTCAACAAAAAGCTATTACTTACATAGATCTAGGACTATCATGGATTTCCATCCTAGCTAACTATAAAAAATTAAATATTAAATCCCAACTCACTGCAACAAATTAAAGCAAATAAAATACTGCAACATAATTAACAATAAAACCAAAAGGATAAATACTAAATCCTCCTATTATAATATTTAAGATCCAACAAACTACCAACCCCTTTCTAATAAAATAATTAAATTTTTCTTGGTTATCCAGATCTCAATCATATATCCCAAGGCATTTTTGAGCTTCTCTTCTATCTCTTTACTCTCACAGCTTGGACCTTCTCAAATTTTCATACAGAATACTCTAGAGGTTAATGATGAAAACTACCTTAATGCATCAATAACAAATGCAAGCAACAAGGTTCCAAAACATTCGTGCGGTTCAAGCAAGCAAAATACAAGACTGCTTTCTCACAACTTGCATAGCACAAAAAAATCAAGCAAAAAGAGACATCAACATGGAAAATGATATCCTAATAATGATAGAGTTTGAAACAGGGAAGAAAAGGAGGAACTTGAAGAGTGAATTTAGAGGACTATACACACACACACAAAAAAAGGCAAAAGATGTGGTGAAGCTCATCAGTTATAAGAAAACATAAATTACATACCAGATATATATTGGTTTTATCTAATAAAAATTTGCATAAAATAGTACCTTACAGAAAGTCTCTGACACAAGACCATCATTTTCAGATGCTGTCAACTCCTGTTCAACTTTTTCAAGCCCTTTACTTATCGCTTGCATTTCTTCCGCTAAAGTTTTCAATTGGATCTGCATCGAATAGCTTTTATTGTTGAACCATAGACCTAGTACACAAATAAATAAATAACCTGACAAGCATTCAAGCTGACATACCTTGGAAGCTACTTCAAGGCTAACAAGATCCCTGGAGAAATCCAGAAGTTCTGGAAGTTTCTCAGCAAGAACCTGCAGGACATGGAAAAGAGAAAGGGAGAGAACTATAAACTCACTGAACCATATTATAGAAAAGCCAATTACTGAACCCGGAGGACCGGAAAGGTTGTAGGCTTGGTGGGGGGTGGAGTGACCTAAGCATTAGATAACGTGAATGAGATTATGAATGTAGAAAATAAAATTCCGTTTTCTTTCTCTGCACCAAACTAGAACATTAAAAACAAATACAATAACCTTGCATAAATAATGCATCAGTGTCATCTTATTGTTCCTAGCACGTGTGTCAGTAAGTTTGAGAAGGCTATCCAATCTGAATCCAATCGCAGAACCTGCATAAAAGTAACTCAGATTGAAATTCAAAAATACAAGAAGTTAATGTGACCAATGCTATCCCAGGGCATAACTAACGGCACCATTTGAAAATTTAAAAGTAATCAAGGCATTAGAATTTTCTTTAAACAAAAAAAGGAGCCAATCATGGTTAGAATTTTTAGTTGCTTCACTGTTCGTTTCCTTGTAGAGTGTATTACTAAAAATCACGTCATAATAAACATTATTCACATAACAACAGTATAGCTAATAGGTAAAATTAGAAAGACAAGGCCACAGAGCTAGATATAATATTAGCTTTATGATTTCTTGAAGATAATGCACCATTGCCGGATCCCAAATTCTAGATGAAAAATGCGGAGGGTTGCATTAAGCAGTTGACAGCCAGCGTAAAATTTGTCGAATCAATCATGACATAAATCCTTTAAGAAATTGCGCTAAAGCCAGGGAGTTTTCTGGAAGCGATGCATTGTATTGCTTGAATACAATGAGAAATAGGCAAGGGCCGCTATATCAACACTTAGTAATAAGTGAGCTAGGGTTTCCACATCATAGACAAATGCATATAAAGAAGTTAGTCCAACATACTAGAACTCAAGCTACTAGAATTAAATTAAGAACTTGAAATATAAGTACCCTGATAGGTAAGCTAATAAAGTTGGTAGATATTACGATTCATAAAAAGATTAATATTTTGTGTCTTTATAAAATAAAATGAGTTGAGGGAGAAAGCTAAAGAAATTGATGACTTAGATTTCGAATTTTGATACTTTGATAAGAATAAAAATAAGAATGGAATGAGTATTTTCTGGATAAAAGTTTGAAAAATCATATAGTGGAAGTCAAAAGAAATGGTGATAGAATTATGAATTTAAAAATTATAATCAATAGAATGATTATTAACATTATAAGTGTGTATACCCTTTAAGTGGATTAGATGTGTGCATAAAGAAAAATATTTTAGAATGATTTGAAAGACTTAATACAATAGATATCTTAGGAAGAAAATTTATTTATCAGAGGAGAGCTAAACAGATATATTGAAAGTGTTGCTAAGGAATTCAATAGTGGATATAGTTTTAGAGAGATAAATGAAAAGGATAAAATTATTTTAATTTTTTTTTTAGCGTATGATCTTATAATTGCTAATACTTTATTCAAAAAAAAAGATAAGTATGTTATCACTTATAAAAAAGAATCTTCAAGAACTCAAATTGATCATTTTCTTATAAGAAAATATGATCGCTTAGATTATAAAGATTATAAAATTATTTCAAGTAAATATTTGACTATCAACATTGATTAATGATTTAAATTCTGAGATAAAATATTAGAGAAGGAATAATAAGTCGAAACACAATTCTCGAACTCGATGGTAGAATTTAAAGAATGAGAACAGATGTATCTTTAAGAAAAAAGTTCTAAAACTTGGGCAGTGAAATATCAATGGGATAACTGATCTTATGTAGCTGACGATTGCTAATTACATCTATAAGATAATGAAAAATGCGTTGAAAAAATTCAAAAGAATGACTCCAAATAATAAAGATGCTTAATGGTGGAAGATCTACAAAAAAAAAATTAAGAAGAAGATTTATCACAAAAATTAATTTAAAAATAAGCATGAGAATAAGTGGGATAAATATAAGGTTGCCCGATGAGAATCTAAGAAAACAGTTTATAATACAAAAATATGATTCTTGAGAATTTATATAAGAAGCTAGACACTAAAGAAAAAGAAAAATAGATATATGGAATGACCAAGACAAAAGATAAAAAAAAACTAATGACTTAAGTAAAATGCTTTAAAGATAAAGATCAAAAAATATTTTTCATGGAAGAAGATATTAAAGATAGATGAATGAGTTACTTTCAACAGCTTTTCAATAAAAGATATGAAAATACAATTGATCTTACTGAACTTAGTACTCAAAAAAAAATTACTCTTATATCTGACGTATTAGTAAAAATTCAAAAGAAAATAAAGTATAAAAAAATAGAAAGATTGAATAACATCCCAATAGATACTTGAAAGTACTTGGAGATATCAAAAATAGATAAATGAATTACTTTCAATAGCTTTTTAATGAAAGCTATGAAAATACAATTGATCTTACTGAACTAAATACTCCAAAAAAAAGTAAAACTTACTCTTAAATCTGCGTATTAGTAAAGTTGAGGTCTAAAAATCTTTAAAGAAGATGAAGTATAAAAATAACGAGATCGAATGACATCTCAACATATGCTTGAAAGTGCTTGGGAGATGAAGGAGTTTTTTGGCTTACTAGATTATTTAAAATAATTCTGAAAACTAAAAGGATGTCAAATGTATGGAGAAAGAGTATATTAGTACTTATTTATAAGAATAAAAATATACAATATTATGTCAATTATAGAGGAATTAAATCAATGAGTCATACTTTAAAACTCTAGGAGAAGATAATCGAATATAGATTACACCGTAATACTAGGCATCAGAGAATCAATTTGCTTTTATACTAAGTAGATTTACTATGAAGATTATTCATTTATTGGAAAATTTAATGAAAATATTTAAGGAAAGAAAGTAAAACTTACATTTAATTTTTATTAATTTAAAAAAAACCTATGATAAAGTCTTAAAAGAAGTACATTGGAGAGTTTTAAAAAAAAAAGTAATTTGCACTGCCTATAATCAGTTATTAAAGATATGTATAAACGAGTTATTACCTATGTTCGAGTACAAGAAGATTTGACAAAGAATTTTTCTATTACAAATGAATTACATCAAGGCTCAACTTTAAGTCTGTATTTTTTTGTTTTGGTTATGAAAGTCCTGATGAGATATATCTAAGATGAGGTACCTTGATGTATGCTCTTCGCAGATGATATTATCCTTGTTGATAAAACTAAAGAGAAAGCCAAAGTGAAATTTGAGCTTTGAAAAAATACTTTAGAATCTAAAAGTTTTCGTTTCAGTAGATCAAAAAGTGAATATATGGAGCACACAATTAGTCAAAAAAGAGGCATTTATATTGGTGATGTAACAATTAGTGATTAAATTATTAAGAACAATGAGCGCTTTAGATGCTTTAGATCAATCATACAAAATGATAGTGACATAGATAATGACGTTATTAGTAGGATCTAAGCAGGATCGACAAATGGAGAAATACTTCTGGTGTGTTATGCGATAGAAAAATCTCATCCAAACTTAAAAGTAGATTTTATAAAATTATAATAAGACCAACAATAATATATGCTGCTAAATGTTAACTTACAAAGAAGAAACATACAAATAAAATAAGTATTGTAGAAATGAGAATGTTAAAATAGATATTTGGATATACGCGAAAAGATAAAATGATAAATGAGTATATCTGCGAGAAAGTTGGAGTTGCACTAATTGAGGATAAATTTAGAGAAAGTCATCTTAGATAATTTAGACATGTAAATCGCACTCTGATTGAAGCTCCAATTAGGAAAATCAAGTCATTAAATTTTTTCTTTGTATAAAGAGAAAAAGGGAGACTAAAGAAGATATGGTAAAAAATAATAAGAGTGATCTTACTCACTTACCTAAATAAGAATTTATTAATTAATAGAGCGCAATAGAAATAAAGAATTTATGTAGTCCATCTAGTGGGATTAAGGCTTAGCTGTTATTATTGTTGTATTATTTCTTGATGATGCTTCAAACTAACACAACATGAAGAAGGGGCGTTTACACATATAATATATCATATTATCCTATTGCTCATCCAATTCTAAAATATTACAACCACCGAAATTTTAAATATTACGCACCACATACAGAATAAGTTAATAGTCACGAAAATATGTAAATATTTTGTCCATCCATTTTATTAAATATTAAATTATCGCACACACCTAAAATTTTTAAATGCTAGGGTACCACACTGCCTGAGTTAGCACACATCTCCTAAGGTTAGTTGTTGTTAATGGAGTAGACTAAAGTGTCTTGGACAAAACATTTATAAAATAGGTGACTAATATGAAAATGTTATAGGGTGTGCAAGTATCCCAATAAAGAATTATGTAAGACTATAGCAACAGAAAGCAATTTTAATTTATATGTGCTCAAGCAAATTATTAATTGTCTCCACAAATGAAATCAAACAAACTGAAGTACCCCCAGTGCATCGTTTAAAAATGATTTATTATGCCTCCTGAAATGGAAAGGTGGAAAACCATGATTTTTGGAGATGAATACCCTCATTATACCAATCAAGAAAATCTCAGTAGTACTATTCTGCTATTTCAGTTCACATCATCTAGCTATGACTTTTAGAGATTCATAATTGGCCTACATATGATCCTATCTATTGCGAATTTAAAACTTCTACTGAAAATTATGAGCTCTGGAAGGAGATCTACGGCAATGTCTATGCATCCATAAATAGCTTGAATTATCACTTTTCATAAATGGCTTGAATTATGCCATAGATGAATATGATAACCGTGATAAATTAAAAATCTAATTGCAAACTGAAAAATTAAATGGTAACCTTTTTTTACTTTCTTCTGATACGATTTCATACTACAAAAGGAAATGTGTCATCTTAAAACTCTGAAAAACTATAATGGAATTTAGCTGACCTCTGGCAGTGCCCTGGTTTAATGCATTTCCCAAAGACAGAATTGTTTGCATTATTCTTTTCAATCGGACAGAACTTCGGATCTGATAACATGGAGAAACAATCCTAGGTGATAGAACTTAATGGGAAGAACGCTTGGTGCAAAAAAAATGAACCTTACCTCTTGAGCTACAGAATTAACAACGTTAAGATTTCCACTGAGGTCAACAAACTGCAAATTTTAAAGTACTTCATTCAACAACAATTAGTAAAAACAAATCTCAATAAAAAGCACACTTTAACTAGTTACAAACCTGGGAACGAAACTGGATCTTGAAAGAAAATACTCTAAGCTTATATTCCACCCGTGGGACTTTCATCAACTTCAAAAAGTACTGTTTATACATCAGAAAGTGGTTGCAAATTAGTCTAACAATAGAAAAACTAAAAATCAAAGTATCCTGGCAAGCAAGTATTGTTTCAACAGGAGCTTCATCGTTCTGGATACCATAGAATGAAAAGTAGAAACCAAGAGTTCACAGCACTAAAGGAGAAAAGTAAATGATTACAGAACCTATATTGTCATCATTGGGCCAGTTAAAAAATTAATAAACAATCATTTCAAACAATAAAGGATAAATACGCATACCTGCTCACATTTTCCTAAGCTTTCTCTGTCACCATTAAAATTCTGGAAATCAAAGATTGAAGTGACAGAAGAAAAAGGCTAAAATATCATAACCAGAAAATGAAAATATATAAATCATATACAACTACTAGAAGCTCATGAAAGTACTATTTAGTGCAATTACCTTTAATAAATCCATTTCCTCCTTCGTTGGGCAAAACTTAATGACATTATCAACCTGGTCAACATCTAGTACGGAGTCATCCAGTGCAAGCACCGAGCTCTGTGGTAAAAGAATGGATTTAGTCTTTTTTTTTTTTTATAGGGAAAGGATTAAGTCTTGGACTAACTGTCAGTGGCATAATTTTGGCATTAATGCGCTAACCAGTGTAGTATAGGCTACCAAATAAAACACCACATTCATTGAAATAGGAAATGCATTTCAATATATTTCACAAAATTCACAACCTTACACAACATAGGGCATACAAAACATGACATTTAACTATTCTTTCAAGAAATTTTATATCAGATAATATCAACAAAATATCCAATACAACAACATACAACAAGTATCACAGAGTAATCTATATCAAAACATAATATGTACTTCAAAATCTGAGATCAGACCTCGTTTGGTTCGAGCTTTTTTTTGGACAAGAGAAAAAATATTTTATTTTTTAAGTTTAATGGGAGAGAAATTTATTTTAATATTAGAAAGTGTGTGAGATATGAAATACTTTCAATTTTAATATTAGTATTTATGTTGGTTTTGAAATAAAGTTAATTTTTATAGTTGAAATTTGTGTTGGCAAAAAAATTGCCTCGAACTAAACGAGGATGTCAACCATAACAATTCAATCTTGACAATCTACCAGGCACTTTATTTCAGACAAAACAAACATCAGATGGATGAACATAGCAGTAGCCTCATATCCATCAAACACACTAATCTTCATGCTTACAAATCCACCTAATAGTGGCATAACAGGAAATATGAGACGGTCTCATCTCATTAAATAACAAAAAATAGTTGAACAAGCTATTACATTTTATAGATGTACTCAGCCCTCAGCAGCATTTAGACAGCCACCAGAGTGAAATCAGAAGAATAGCTGCTTACCAGCAAATCATTTAAAGGTATCTTGACCTTAGTGAGCATGATTTCACAGTTGTTGGCCCTTCGAAGATCAATCTGTAAGATATTATCAAATCAGATAATGGTAATATAAGCTCTTGCTCTGTTAAGAAATAAAGAAATTACATTGTAACAACTTTTTAAGGTCAGCACATAGAAGTTCCTACTTCATACAAGAATACCCCTCAATGTTTTGACAACAAGTGCACTACAAAAGGTCCAACAAAATAAAATATTACTTTAACCCATAGCGAGTAATAAAATCAGGTAAACTTGTTACATCAGGTATCAGTTAGTAAGATACTTGTCATTACCAAATGAATTCTGTCAGATTTTTGCCCAAGAGATGAACGCCCACTAGACTTATCTCCTGAATGACGCTCAGAATTTGGAACAGCTGCTGCAAAGAGACTCTCAAGTTCTGACAAATCAAACTCTGGAGCCCTATCAAAGTGGGGAACGGAAACACAAATGTACAAGTGATTTCAGCTATGATATGCAATATTGCAACTGAAAACATGGACATAGAAAAGAAAATTCTTATACTTGGAAGCTTCATCAGATTTCTGTGTCTCAGCCCATAAGCTTCCCTGCATTGCTCTTGTTACTTTAACCCAATGCAAAGGCTTTAGAGATGTCCTTTTCATTGATGATTGCATACATTTATTACTTGTACGTGCCAAATTTCGTCCCTTAGTACCACCAGGAGCAGCACTTGTTCCATTTGGAGGAGGTGGAGGTCCAGAAGAGGAGCTCAATCCCTTAGGAATAACGGAAGGGGGAGGCCCTGAAGAGGCATTAGATATGCTTGAACTCTTTGATGAAGGATGATGAGGAGGAGGTGGTGGTGGTGCTGATGGCCTACACACTGAGGTTGAAGGCACAGGTGTTGGTGGAGGCACAAAAGCATTCTTGGCAACTGAGGCTGATGGGTAAAATGTGGAAGGGAAAAATGCAGGAAGTGGAGGAGGAGAAGGTGGCCTACACACTAAAGTTGAAGGCATGGATTGTGGTGGAGGCAAGGATTGATTGCAGCCTTTGCTAATAGTGGTTGAGGGAGGGGGTGGAGGAGGAAGAGGAGGAGGAGGAGGAGGAGGACTACTTGTATGAGGACTAGGAGAAAGAGCAGACGAAGATACATGAATGCTGAAAGTAGGATGAGGTGGAGGCAGTACAGGAGCAGCAAATAATTGACCCTTAAGGGGTGAAGAAGCTTTTACCTTAACTGTAGAAGAAGATTTAGACTTAACAGGTGAAGAAGCTTCACTCTTAACCGGCAAAGAAGCTTGGTATAAGGAAAGATCTGAGATTTCTGTTTCTTGAAATCCCTGTTTTTCTGCTGAGAGTGACGTAGGACAAGGTAAAGTTCTTGAAAATGATGCTGCCGGAAGGGGGGTTGGGGGTGGGGATGGGATTGCTTGGGGTTGTGAAGGTGGCGAAGCAGATGATAGCTGCAGTGAAGTTGAAGGTGTGGAACTTGGAGATTTGATTCTTACAGCATTAAATGAAGTGTCAGGTTTAGGAACTTCACTAACTTTTTCTGCGGAATTTTTGGAAGAAGCCAAAGCAGCGGGTGTTGATGAACAAGTAAAAGAGGAAGGAGGAGGAGGAGGAGGAGGTGGTGGTGGTGGTGGTGGTGGTGGTGGTGGTGCCAGTGGTGCACGAAAGATTTGTGGTTGTGGTGACTGCGCAGTTTTAAACTCAACAAGTTTGCGCATGGCAGAAATCACTCCTGGCCTCAGTGATGAATCTGATGGAGAAATTGAAGTTGAACACGCAACTTCACATCTTCCAATGACAGCATGATCATGAAGCAAAGCTGTAATACCAACGGTACCCAGAGCTGAAGGTGCACTATGATATCTTGAAAGATGTGTAGGAGAACTTTGCAATGAGTTGGATGATGAAACTGGACATGACCGAGAAGAATGCACAGATGGGGAAACTGTTTTAGGTTGGGATAGATGCCCATGTAATTCCGGCTGAATATGTTGAATCTGAATATTCTGACTCTTTGGACTCCTGTCAATGGAGTGTTTCAAAGGGGAAACAGACAGCTGAGTTGGGATGGATGGTGATGATTTAGTCAGTATAGCATCAGGATCCTTTGTTTGAATGTTCACCTTTTGAATATCAGGACTTGATTTCTGAGGTATGATATCGGTTAGAGATTTCTGTGGAGAAACAATATCTTCCTTTTCTTCTGAAACATTTAATGAGGTTATTTGCTCGAGAACATGAAGTGTGGCATCACCCTTTGTGTCCAGCCAGTCCATATTGCTGAAAATCTCCTGCACTTTTGCAAAAGCTTCCATGGGGAGGCCTTCTTTCTCATCAGCAGGTGGCACCTCCAAGGCAATACTTGAACCAGCTGAATCCATTTCTGAAAGAAGAATCTTAAAACAAACCAAAGATGCTTCTCAATAAAACCGCTCTGAAAAACAATGAACTATGAATGACAAAAAGGCACATACCTCAGCTCTAAAGTCCCTCGAAAACCTATCTTTAGCATCCCACAAAATGTCAACCTCATCCCGATTAAGCATCAGAATATTAGATCTAATGAATGCAGTATTAAACATAACTCTGAACATCATTATTTCGCGCTCAAGATCATCATCTAGACTAATGCATTCAAGTACCACATCACCCTCAATGTGGCAGTGAATGTCAATCTTAACAAGCTCACAATCTGCCTGCAGGTTTAAGTCCAAACATTTGTTTAGTCGTACAACTTGGTAAAACTAAAGCTATAGCCAATGTTAGATTAAATTAAGCACTAATAATTATGAGCCTGCATAGAAGACAACATCAACATGTCATGTCCTACTGTAAGAGGTTGCAACAAATGAGCTGATATCAGGAACTCCACACCAAGTTTAAGAGAGAATTTGTTGCAGTAAATACGAAATTTCTGAAGTGAATGAAGTGAGTAAAATAGATTGCTTAAACTTCCAATACTCATAAGAGGTTACATAAGAATCATGGAAAAGACAACGTACACAGTCAAAACCGGAAAACTAAGTTTAATACACTTCCACTATCCACCTTGACAGCAATGGTATCATCTTGAGTTGCATCTAGCATGGGTTAAGATGGACTTTATGTAGCTATTGATCGAACTAGAAAATCTACACATTACATTTTAGAGAGAATTACATACATACCCCTTAAATCATCTTGAATTACATATTAAACTCCTTATTTTTTAATTTTACAACTTAACCCCCTAAATCATCCAAAAATAACATATTTAGGTATTTCTCAAGATTTTCAAAGTATGTTTTTTACTGATTTATAATTATTTGGATGTTTATTACCAATAATATATATATACAAATATTATAAATATATTTGCAAATACATGTATTCTACTAGTTTTTATTTTTGGATGATTTAGGGGTTAAGTTGTAAAATTAAAAAATGAGGGGTTTAATATGTAATTCAAGATGATTTAAGGGGTATGTATGTAAATGCCCCTACATTTTAAAATTGAATTTTTACACACATTACACCATTTGAAGGGGAAAGAAAATAAATTTCCAGTTTTTGAAAAGAATATGCCAATAATACTTAACAATAATGTAAAAATGGAAAAATTTACGTTCTTTCCTTTGAGAATTGTGTGGTCAACATGTAAGTAAGCTAGTTTACTTGCATTTATCTAAATCTCACAAAAAAAAGACTCGCCTGTTTATATAACCGGATAGCTTTGCTCCTTTTAGGTGTTGAAAACAAAACTTTGGGAGTGCGATCCGCAGCAATAAATGGATCTAGGCCATAAATCCGGAACAAAGGTCTACACCCACCATCCCCATCAAAGTTTGGAATAAACCTAAGAATAACACAGTCCAAAGTCAGTGCCCTGTCAAGTGGAGGCCAAATGGAGCCAACATTTCTCCTGGATATATACTGCAAATATCGCAACTGAGAAGGCAAAGGATTCAGTGGTGACAGCAGCTGCAACAGCTCGCGTGGTGCTTGCTTATAGATCAAATCAAGCGTCTTTTGCTCACCCGTATATTGTTTTCTGTAAATCAATAAACCTGCTAACATGAAAGCCAAAATTGGCCAGCCACCCCGTTCACAATGCATTAAAAGGATGTTTTGATGAGATAAAGAGAGCCAACTTTCACTTGACCTAAGGAAATGGTGAATCAGTTCTATGGTAAGAAGCGGGCATCCTTCATAATGCCGAGGATAGTCCATCACAGTCATATCAAATGCAGATAAAATCTCAGCTAGAAGGCTTGGATTCTCCCCTTCCCTAAAGTTGAAAACCATGAAGGAGAAATCAAGGAAATGGTCCCGGAGTTGAGAGACAATGCCACCCATATAGATCTTGTACTCATCATCTTCCAATACATCAGTTGTAAAACAGCAATCAAAAACTGCAGAAAAGATAGCATAGCCATGATTCAACCATCAATGTTATTCCGGTGATCAAACAGAAGCAAATATGATAAATAAGTTACACTTTTTCTCTCAAATTAGCACCTTTCCTTCACTAATGAGTGTACTATAAGTTCCTTATCCTAAACTGATGCTCAAATCAAACTGTCCCACATTTTCCCAGATTAAATTAATGGCATTCCAAAAACAAGAATATTGTAGTCTTCCGCCCAGATATTTACTATTCAGCGAAGAACACCAAAATACAAGCTAAGCTTCTAAATTTAGCGCCTAAACTATAAAATCTGATCACCAAAACACCACATTCACCACAATGTCAGAAAAGCAAATTCAAAACTTCGATCAATCATGGAGAAAGCAAAGAAGAAGGAAAAGCACAAAATCGACACCATACCGTATACCCTCTCGGAAATCTCGAAAAGACCATCAGGCGGCTTCCTGTAGAAAAACTTTCGGAACATCGCCATCCTCTTTCAGATCCTACCCTATCACATAGCGAAAACCAATAACCTAGAGAATTAAACAATGGCCATAGAAACCCATTCAGCTCGACTAACTGCGCTCTTAAGGCTCTACTCCCAGATGGTTGGCAACGAGAGCCACGCCTGAATTACTAAACTGGTAACCAACTGGGAAGGAATTCTCCACACCAGTTGAATATATTGCTGATCAAGAATCGGAGCATCGATTTTGCTGTGCTTCCAAGCAATCCCTCCCTGTCAGTTCCCCTGTCCTTCCCTCTCTCCGCTAAGGCTTCTTCATTATCTTCTAATCCAGATCAGACTCCACCCGCATCAAGTTGACCTCGAATTCGCTGCACGAGGACAGCATTAGGTTCGCATCTCTATGCTCTCTCGCTTGCTCGCGCCCTCTCTCTCTCTCTCTCCCCGTGATGGAAGAAGAAGACGAAGGAGATGAAGATCTGAGTCTGTTTTTTTCTTTTTTCCATTTTTTTATGGATAACTGTGATTCAAGGGGTCAGGATATATGTCAAAGTAGTCCTAACGTTTTTACAAATTTTTGTTTAAGTCCAAACTGTTCTGGTATTCTTCATTGGACCAATTGTTTAAGATATTTTGATAATCATCGAAGCGAGTTGTTCCTTGTATTTAACTAATTAAATGAATTTTATTCATACTTATTTATGAAGTAGTGAATCTCACTGGAGAAAAGATATCTCAATGTTGCTTTGCGTTGTTAATTTTTTGATAGGCCTTTCGACTTGAATTGTTACTGCAGTTATAAAATATTAGTAAATATATAAATTTAAAGTCATTAATAATATGATTAATGTAAAAATCTTATAAAACACATAACTATTTTTATTATACAAATCTTTTAATTTAAACTTAAAGATTATGTTTCTTATGCCAGAATTTAATATAATATGAGTATTGAATTCAATTCATCAAAATAGTAAAGTTTCATTAAGAAAGGACAATCTAAAAGATAATAAAAAAATAATAAAAAGTTGATATTTTAAGGCCAACTCGAACTATATCTTTAAGTGCAATTTGTGATAACGAAAACTTTTGATTCATAATAACGAAAACTTTCAATTCTGTTAACTACTTCATATTTTGAATCAACATAAAATGTGCATATAATATGAAAAATTATTATTCTCATTGAGCAAAATGTGTCATCCATTCGCACATTAATAATATTATACTACGCAAACAAGTAGTACTTGCCTTATTAAGATTAAACAGAATATTCAGTAGGACTGTTTGTTTGTCTAATAGTCCGTCTTGTCATGCATACAAAATTATTCAGCCAACTATTTAAAATATAAGAATTTAAGTAAGCATTCATCTAAAAAAATTAAATATAATTTAAGATTATATAGATATTATATTTTACCTATACTCTCTTCAATTGATATATACTTTGTATCAAGATATATCTACCCTTTTGAACGGAAGCCTACTTTAATTCTCCGAAACTGATGATCTGATTTTCTACCAGTCCATTTACACTAGTGACTTAACATTATTTACAACTTTCTCTGAGCAACGAGGCCCTCTTACCTCTCGTGGCGAGGTGTAATTGATTCACTCACCGTACGAAATAATTTTCGATGTGATGCAGGGGATAAAAATTAAAATAAATTAAGACCTATTTGAAATGTTTCATCTACCTCAGAACTTGCATGCAATTTACCCTTAGCATTGTTTTATTCATCTTTAACGGCCTATTGGGATGATCCAACGGTCGATATTTTACTTATATGAGATTTTTAAATATTTTAGAGGTTTTCCCTTTTTTTTTGTTTTGTCTCGCTTTTCACGTGAGGGGTGTCAGCCTTTCAGGCGGCTTCGACACGTGTTCCCCGCTGGATGGCTGGATGGCTGGATGGCTGGATGGGTCCTTTCCACAAAAGTACGAGGGTACTTTAGTCATTTCCTCAGACTAATCAGGTTCAAGCGGAGTTTGAATCCGAGTTTCACCCAACCTAACAGGTGAATTGAATTGACTCCATAGATAGATATATACATATTAAATATTTTTTAAAATATAATTCAAGTATTATCATATATAAATATATTATAATATTTAATATATTGAGATTATATTATAAAAATATATAAAATATGTTGTTTTAATATATTAGTATAAATAATAAATATTTCTTTTATAACTAAATTTAATTTATCTCAAAATCAAGAAAATTTAATAAATAGAACCCATAATAAAAAAAATCAATTTCAAATTAATCAGACCAAAATCAACTCAAAATCAAAACTACCAAAAAAACTAGTGACAATATTTATATAATTATTATTAATAAATTTAATTTTAAATTTATAAAAATTAAATAATTTATTAAAAATACCCAAACAAAAACTTTTTGAGCCATAACCAATACTTTCATTTTGTAATCGAAACTAAAACCAAGACTGGGTTTTCGAACCCTGCCTAAAATATCACAAATAAACTTCAAGAAAATAATAACCTGTCATGATTCATTAAAGCTATAAAACACAAAATAAAATTTAATAAATACTGGTAATTGCAATAACTACAGTGGTCAGCAATAAACAGGACCTGACTTTTATACTACTAACCTACAGAAAAAAAGCACTCAAAATAAAGACACCAAAATGTAATTAAGCATGGGCTTAGACTGAAATACAACATTAATTTAAGGCTTAAAACCTACCAAAACAAGCATTAATATACTAAATCTCTAACTGCTTTTTACAAACCCATCCTCCATTTTGACTCAAAGAGCAGATATGCCTTCCAACAAGAGAGGTCGCGGCATAGAAGCAAAATATTGATCCCCACATTCTACTTCCTCCTCTTCCTGCCAGTCTTACCAGCACTCCGACTCGAACTGCCATCTGGACTTTTCACATCGGAGTCATCTTCTTGCTTCTTTCGTGAAAAGGTTTCATCGTGTGGACTGCTCCTGTGCGAGGACTCAGCCTCTTTGGCTTCTATTGTCGGAGTTTCTGAAATTGAATTACCTCCACTTCTGCGGCGGCGCTTCAGCTTTGCAGACGATTTGGGCCTACCCCTAGGTTTACTTCCACTTGAAGTCATTGCGTCGACTATTTTGGTATCATCCAGGAGATCATTTGAATGGGTTGTCTTCAAGGATTCGGCTTTGTTTCCTTCATCCTTGCCTGTAGTTTTGGCAGCTTCCTCATTAGAAGTACTGGGTCTCGAAGTTTGGTTTGGTGGCCTGCCTTTCCTCTTCGCTGGTGATTTGCTGCCCGCTGAATCATATGCTGACTTGCCCCTAGGTCTTCCTCTGGATTTACTTCCACTGGAAGGAAAATATAAAATAAAATTTAAAAAATTCACATTTTCTTTTCTTTTTTGCATAGTGGCTGACTCACCTTTCTGAAGTTGCAATAGCTTTCTCCTGCTTCGTTAAAGAACCTGAGCTTGCTCTTCTCTTCTTCAATGGCCTGGTGAGTGGCAGGCACAACAATGCATAAATAAGAGAAGACAAGAGAAATGCCAAAAGCCTCCCAACAAATGAGAAACAGCCAAATAAGAAAGTGGTGAGTGATCGGCAAATGCAATTATGCTAAAAAAATTAAGCGGTGAAAGAATTTCTGGAATCAAAAAAAGCTTTGGGAAATAGATGGGGTGCCTTAAAAAGATTTTACTTCTCCACCCAGTTCTATTTAAAGCAACAGTTGCCATAACAAAGGCTGAAAAATTCCGGTTCAAATAACATTTTAGTGTTTCATCAAATCATAACTCCGCTTAATGAGCTTTATCACTAATTTTTGCGTAGCCCTTCTGTGATGATCCAACGCAAGGTGTGGTAGCTAGAGCTAAAAGGCTCCATCGATGTCCAGCTCTTGCTTAGCTGGCTTCTCCGGCAGGGAGTGGGGTTGAGGAGGGTTGGGGATGTTGTGGGCGATGAACATTCCACGTTGGAGAAGGAACGAGTTACTGAGCTTTATAAGAAGGTCCCACACTATCATGCCAAGACACCTGCTGAGAACAACCATTACGCCTAATTTTGGGGGAGACAAAGGATAGTACCTCAACAATGTTGGATGTGGCCATCAAATTATCCCAAGCCCGAAAGACGAGGGTGGTTGAGGCATGCATGTGCAATAAGTGTAAAATTTGTTAGTTGTGGAGAATTTAACTAACCACGATTAATGTAAGAGTAATGCTTTGTTGTTGTTGTACATGATGTTTTTGGTCAAATGATAGGATGTCATACAATCCCAAAAAGTAAAGCTTGCAATCATACAATTGAAAATTATCACAGTGCAAATTGTCTGAATAAATCCACCTAATACTCACGGTTCTAGAGATACTTCAGGGATAGTAATGTCTTCTTGTTCCTGTTATTACATTCAGGAAGCAATGAGTCAGTATCTTGAATTTAAAGAACAAAATGAATGCAGCCATATGTAACAAACCACTCGTTTCATGTCATCAGCATATCTCCACTCTTCATTCACAAGAGTTAGCATCTCCACATCCCCATCATCATACACAACCTATTCCGAGAAAAACAGATCAACAATACGTTATACATAACCCGTTTGATAATCTAGGTGTTAGAAAACTGCGAGTGCACAACTGCACATCCTCCAATACCTTATGCTTTTTCGTTTTTGCATCAAAGGCCTCAACCATACCTTTGTAGAACCTGCAATAGTAAATTTCACATTATAAGCTGCAATTAAAATATTTTCTTTGTGATGTCCAAAAAAATAAACTAAAGATCGCAGTCATGAAAAAGTAAATAAAGTCAAGACATGGTGCAAAAGGAATCACTTTATGACTTTTTAGCCAAATTGACAAGAGCTTTATCCAAGCAACGCATCTTGGCCGTACATTGTTAGTTGCTGATCAAATAATCTTTTTTTTTTAAAACATTCCTATATCAAATGCACGTTTAACGATAGATTGGTTGCAAACATGTAATTCCATGTGGATAAAACAATTTAATTCCTACAGTGAATGCACTTAAGTATTGCTCAACTGATAAATAATGCATGATAAATGAAAACTGGTGTATCATGCACCGACTCAATTAGCTTAAAAAATATGATGGAATGTGAGTTAAGTTTTCATCCCCAAATTCCATGAAAAACGTTTCCCTATTCACTTACAAGCTACAACTGCAAATTGCTGTCATTCTATGCTTTAAAAAAACTGATATCTGTGTCAGTCTCATAAACAAAGATTGGATGACTTGAAATCAATCAAGCAGAAAAACTTCACTTACGAAATACCAACAACGTAAATGATGCCACAATAGAAAAAGTTGACCAAGTTATATGTAACTGCAAAACCAGATATTATTCATGAATCTGTAGAGAATGAAGACATCAATCTCCATCTTCGATTATGCTGGTTTAGGGATTTCAATTGCCATTTCTAGAGTAAACTTTGTGCAATTACTAGATTCATTGCCTTCACAAACATCCGCATCAAAATTATGTGCAACAATAAAATCTAAGGCAAATTAACGTTAAGTAAAAGCAAGTGGATATCAAGTTACAAAATCTATGAACTATCACATTTCAGGGGGGGAACTCAAAAGATCAACAAAATTGACCAAGGCATTCATAGTGATCCTCCGGGTTACAAAATCTACGTAACTATCACATTTCAGGAGCGGAACTCAAAAGATCAACAAAATTGACCAAGACATTCATAGTGATCCTCCGGGAATAAGCACTGGAACACTTGAGAAAACACTAGATATGAATAACAAAAACAATGTTATTGACACTTTTGAACAAAAATAAAAAATAAATAAAATGGTATTCACTTACTGCTGATCATCAGGCCACCACACTTCAATCTTACAACCAACAATGTCCTTATTCAGTTCTGATTCATCATGTTGTGAATCAGATGTCTGAGAAGGGGAAAAAAAAAAAAAATTCACCATCATACGGCGGAGATTCTACGTGTAATTCAAGCACAATAATTTGATTCAAGTACAAGAAGCATTAAACAAACCATAAGCACACAAAACAAAAAAGACATTAGCACATCTTTATCAGAACATTTACAATATGTAATCTGCCAAAAAAAACAGTGAAACAGAAATTACAAAAAATAAAGATAAGGTAGCCAGACCAAAAAAAGTATCAGATGAACCAAAATGTCAAAAAATTGAACCAGGCACTGAAATGTCATACGGAAATCATAAACAAATCAGCATTAGGTTGGAAACTCCAATACACTATAACATAACATAAAGAAGAGAACACCACGTACACACCGACCTTCCAGAAGAAAATATGGTGCTGTAGTTCCTTGTGTTTGAGAATATTGACATTTATCAATCATTTTTTTGGGGATAATACTTTGTCAATCATTTTTTTGGGGATAATACTTTGTCAATCAATTTAAGTTAGTGTTGATACTGATAGATTTTCAAGCCTCATGGTTATAGTCTTAAAGATATTAAGTTGCTTATGTGAAATGATGAAATGAACGCTTGAAGAGTGGACTTAAGTTCAACAAGAGTGAGCCAGAAGATGAAGCTTATTGAACTTGAGTGAAGAAATTGAGATTTGGAAACAATCAAGTCAAGGACAGTGATCAAGATTGAAGATCTCTGTTTTTAGGTTATTTGAAGGTAGAAGCTCTTTTGATTGTTTTTAAAAGCTCAAGGAAAGAAGAGTCCTGAGCACCAGAGTCATGTTAGGTTGAAGACAGGTCTGAGTCAAAGTCGATTTGAAGTGAATTAGATTGCCCGGAGTGTGTGAGAGTTGTTTTTAGCTTGTTGATAGACCAACAAACCTATGATAAAGCTAGAGTGAAACCTGAAGACTCACTAATTGGGAATGTGGTCGACCATAGGCCTTAATTGACCAAGCTGGTTGATCAATAATAACCATTTAACCTTCCTATTCAGGACCTATTTTTAAAAAATCTTCACTATTTTAGCCCTATTTTTTTTCCTACAGACCTCATTGACAAGTCTTTTTTTTTTGCATTGGAAAGTAGACTTCAAAACCATTCCAACAATATGTAAATCGATGGTTATGTCTGGCCAATTGATACTAGACTTGACTAAAGCCTAATCCAAGTTTTTGAAATTCAGCTAGCCATTTTTTTTTCCATCTAGGGATCATTTTTCAAATCATTTGGAATGTTTTTGACCACTACAAAGGGGGTTTAGTGGGTTATTAGTGAACATCCTACAAGTTTACTTAAACTGAGAATTTTCCAAAAACTTTTGCCAAATTTGAAGGAACAATATATTTAAGAGTACATGATCTAAAGTTAGCTTTACAAGCTTTCTCTTCAAGACATCATTGATTTAATCTGAAAGAGCTACCGGATTCAATTGATTACACATTAAAATGTTTTTTCACATTATTTAAACATTGATTTAATCTGAAAGGGTCACCGGATTCCATTAATTGCACATTAAAACATTTTATCATATTATTTACAATAACAAGTTTTGAAATTTTTTTACATTTATCTTGCAGTCAAATTACATATCTGCATTTAGTAATCCAAGTAACTCCCATGCCAAGAATAATCTCTACTTTCCCGCTCTCATTCCAATGAAGCCAAGGAAATGAAAGGATCAAACAAGGATTCCACTGATTCTAGCTTTAGATCTGTGATACCTATGGCTATGTCAAAGTTCACAACCAACTCCTGCTTATATAACATGAATGTTGAGTCGGTGCTGGCTATAAATATATCAGTATGTTTGATCTTTAAAGCAAGATTAGCATTTCATAGCATCTGTCTATCTTCTAATCTCCTTTCTCATACTAGTCAAGTTTTGATTTCATATAGCAATTTATCCAGGGTTGCACTACCTCCACAAATATCAAATCCAATATCAAGTTTTCCTACACTACCTCTTGCATTGAGTAATCAGTAATTTTAAGCAAGTTACAACCTTTCATGCATCAAGCGCTCATTATGATTTAATAATGATTAAATAATGTACTATGCATGTAAGAACTGAAGCATATACAAGATCAAATATTAACAAATACTCATATTTCATCTGAAACATGTGCAAACATGCACACATACAATCTGAACCAACAGGAACTAAACATGGGATTCACAGGAAGAAAAAAGAATATCTTTGAAACTTTTAATACAAATCTTTGGAATCAAATCACATCCAGATTGAATAGTTCTCCGTAATAAACTCAATGACCTTTTGTTTTTGTGACCCTCCCAAGGCTAGCTAAAAAGAGAGAGAAAGAGAATGAGCTAGGCACCTGAACTTGCAACTAATTTTATTAGCTTTCACCAAACATATATGGATAAAAAGTACAAATGAAACCAATGCCCGACAAAAGGTTTGATACAACAACCAAGCCTTTATCCCAATAGGCGGGCTTGATTACATGAATCCTTTGTTTCCATTGGATTCTATCAGTCAACGAATCCTCATTTAACAAACCCTTTATTTGAAAAAGAGTTTGATGCTGGAAAAAAATAAAATATAATAAAATTAAACAGACAGCATTCTAGGAATTGTAGTATTGTTTGAATTAGCATTATTAACTTTGAATAACATGTTCTTTGAATTTGAAATCTAGAACCCATTTGAGAAGTTTTTAAAAAGGTAAGCAAGTTGTGCTATGATGATATCAACCTGTTTACGGGTTCTTTCAGCAGAATTTATTGATGATGTTTGATAAAACTTCTTTCTGAGAACTGAAGTAAAATTTCTCATCCAATGGAGCTTTTGCTTCTGTTAAGGATAACTCTTCCAAATGGATATCATAATGGCATCATAGATATTACCCAAATCAGTCATATTCCATTCATTTTCCAGGTCTTCATTTTGAGTTGCAACAACTTCAACAGCTGAAACATATTGCTTTCGCAATCGTTCATGGTTTCATAGCATTTAGTTGTTGAATAGCTCAAATTTCAATAACATGGCAACTTCTCAAATTATAAGACACTAACATGGTAAGACACATCAAATAATATAATAAATAAATAATAAATACCTATGTGAGTGTAATTTCTTAAGGTTTTTGCTCAATATTATAGAAACAACTAGAAAGCACCGACATGACACAAAGATAGGGGACATGACATGATACATTCAAATGTACAAAAGTGTCTATGTCATTGCTTCCTTGATTGTTATATATTGTGCACACATACAAAATAAGGTTATACATAATCTTGATAAATTTAGAGATTTCAGCATTAAATGACAAAAACTCTAATAAATCTGTCAGCACCCCATTAAATACTATGATAGGCCATAACCTTTGACTTTCTTTCATATGAGTCATTCATTGTGCTAAAAACCAGCAATTCAAACGAGTTTTTAACAAAGTCCGAGAAAAAATCAGTCACCTATAGAACACTGCATAGTACATGATAGAGAAGTATGATTTAAAACAACATATACAACTAAATAGTATTCTGGAACACTAGAACAGAAAAGAACAAGCACTTAAGTTTTAAAAAGGAGGATCGACTATTCAGCTAATACCAGGGGAAAGCGAAGGCAAAGAAACTGTAAGACTATATGAAGAAGTCACATGATAAATATTATAGAAGTTCTACAAAAATCATTAATAAGGTTACATACTAGCTCTTTTCCCCTTTGACGTTTCTTTCTGGAGTCTGCACTCAGAATTTTCCTCGAATGGCTTGGAATATCATTCTTTGAATTTGAAGCCCTATATGAAGCAACCTTGTCCTGTTGTAAAAATAAAAAGGCATCATCATACACTTACAAAAAAAAGCACTTCCAAAAAGGTATCATTACAATCAGCTAAAGCACAGGCATAACAAACCCTTCTCCAATATAAAGAATGAAGAAACTTTATGACATAACTAAGCCCACAATACAACCAACCTATCACATTCACATGTGCAACCAATTATGACATACAAAACTAATCAAAAAAAATTATCCTATACAAAAACTTGTTAATAGAAGTATACAGCAAGAAACAAAATTAATCACAAATAATTCAAAATAAGGACTGACATTCCATAAATAAGAAGTTATAACGGGTAAAACTCTTCTAAAGAGTGTACAATCACAAAGTTTGAAAAAGCCTCCACAATATAAAAGCTTCCTAGTGTACATGTGAGTTCGTCATTGTCTGATAAAATTCTCAACATTACTTTCAACGAAAACTACAAGAGATACTTTTTTACACATTACTCAAAATCTGAACTTTTACTATTCATAAAAATTCAATGCTCTTAAAATGGCATTCCAATAGCTAGAAACCTCACGCAGCCAATATGTTCTCACTTACCTTCAGATTTGGTTCCCCAGAGTCATCCTTCTCGGGTTCAAGTTCCTTCTCAGCTTCAACTGAAACCTTTGGTGTTTTGATGGTGAATTTCTGTTGTTTTCCAGATGAACTGGTCTCAGCAACCTTTTTTCCAGCTTCCTTGTTAACATTCCTCCGTAACTTCATATCACTCTTCACAGCAGGTGTCTTTTCACCAGAACCCAAAGATGGATTTCCTTCAAGATTACATAAAAGTTCGTGATCCATCTGACCTGAAGAATAAGCAGGTCTACCTAATTTGCCTCTCTTTGAACGCTTCTGTGCATTAGCAGGCCTGCCCCTTTTAGGGCGACTGCCACTATGAGGAGCATCACTAGGGGAAGTTGGACTAACACATGCATTTTCACCACTATGACCTTCAATTGATTGAGGCTCATTTTCTCTTCTCCTTTCCAAAGCAATATCTGTTTCCATCAATTTATCTGACGTATCAAGTTTCAAATGTTTGGATTCCTTTCTACGACCAGCTTTTCTTCTGGGGGTTTCAGAAGCTTCCTTCTCACCATCCACCCAAGAACTATCACTTGCATCAGTTGACTGAACAGAGGAGTGTTGCTTGCCAGATTTTGGCTCCTTATACGTAAATTCTTGTTTGTTAACAGCCTTGACTGCAATGGAAGATAAATCATCATTCTCACCTCTGTTGGTTACATTGATTCTATCTTGCTCACTAGAAAAGGAATGCTCGAGTTTATTTTTTGGCAATGACTCTACTGCAGGATTGCCATTTCCTAAAGCCATGCCACCATTATCCAATTCCTTCCGTGATTTATCAGCAGAAAGTTCTACAACTTCAGGACAACTTTCAACTTTATCCGGCTTCCCAGATTCCTATACAACAGAGGCATCTATTTAAAAATCACTCTGATACCATTAGTCAAATAAGTGAAAGCAAAATGAGGAAACAGAACCAGCAAACCACACTACATGCCTGAAGCAACTCATCAGACACAGTTCTTTCCAATAATTTATTGCCGTTTGCCTGAAAAGAACAAGTTAATCAGTGTGAGATGATTTGTTTATGCAGAAATTTTCAAATGAACATTCAAACACATCTCATCATCATCATTATCATCAACAGCATCATTATCATAGGTAGACTTATGTCATTAATTTGATGTCATCTCATTACACCAAAATATCTCAAGAAAGAAAATATGAAATAGCAAATCATAGCACTTGAAGACCAATAATTAACAAGTGCATGCCTATGTCCATGTTCACATAACACTTATGATGCAATCATACAAACATGCAGTTACACTAGCACATATAAGCATTGCTGTTGCAGCCATTGGTGCAGTTTACAAGCATTATGAAGTCCTCGATTCCCAATGACCAGAATTTTTTCATTCTTATGGTCGAGTTATAATAGAGTTACTGTAGCATATTAAACTAAGGTGCACATACAGCTCTTGAAAAGAATGACAGAATAAAAAAATAACCCTCAATAATTGAGATAGACCTTTACATTTGATGATATACAAAATAATCATAAAATCTACAGAGAAAAGCTCATCGACATGCATGAAATCCACAACTCCGAAACTGTTATCAAGCAACTAGTAAAAACCCCAATGAAATTGTGCAATAGAAGGCAGCATTAAGAACAGCTAGTTATACAAGTGTCAGTTATTACAGGACAAATAACAAGTACCAAAAATGAGAAGCATGGATGGAGTGTTTACCACAAAGGAAAAAATCTATTAAAAAATGATAGCTTATGCTCAAATCTTCCAGAGGAAGGAAAATAAAAATTAAAAAAGCTCAAAGAATATTTGTAATTTAGCAACAGTTGTGAACAAAGAAATATCTGAAGCGTTAATTATCTAAAGCAAACACAGAAGCTAAATACAATAGAGAACATGATGATTTAACCATTATTCATAGACTAACCTCATTCGTCCCAGGTGCACCATGACTTTGGCATATAGAAGTAACAATATCACCATAATCACTCAAAGAAGCACCAGCTGATTGTACTGCAGCCAAAATGTAAGGTTTAAGCCTCGTAGCACATTTACTAATTACTTTCTCAGCAAGCCTACTTGCAACAGGTAAAACAACCTACAACAAATAATAATCAGAGGTTAACATACAAAATTAAGCTCAGAAGTAAAATGTCAAGACTGAAGAAGGGCACAGTTACTGCTGACATTAACCTTGTTTGACTTCTGCACATTAGACAAAAGGCAAAGGACAAGTTCTTTGGAAATATCTTCACTCTCCTCCAATACGAGTGTCATTATAGTCACCATCGAAGAGAAAATATTCGTAGTATGTTCTGGCCTGTAACGTACAGTAGTACTCTTTCAAAACACAGTAGAACAGTTTTGTAGATGCATTATATAGAAAAATCTCAACATAGAAATGAATCAAAGGGGTGGTAAATTCTAGCAAAGAAAGTGCTAAAAGTCAAATAGAAAAGCTTTGAAAAGACCAGATGAAAATGAATTTGTAATATATATATATATATATATATATATATAATCCCGGACTACGACCACTCATATAAGCTGCTAAGCATGTAGCCGATTTAGAAACTCCTAAAACAGTTCGCAGCTTGACAACAAAAAAGTAACCAATTATTATCAGCGCTTCACAATGGTGGAAGAACGCTATGAATGAGCACTATGTAATTACATCAGAAAAATGTTATTCAGAGATACAACATTATGAATAAACTAAGCATCAAAAAAGTCTTAATCCACAGGGATCAACGTTTTAATATCAAAAAATATAAGTTGCTTGGAAAATGACATACTGTGAATATACATTACGGAGGCAATATAGAAATTTGATTAATATTAAGGGGGTTAATAGTTTCCTTTTCTAGATTTGTAATGTTTATGTTACGGTGTTTAGTAGTTTCCTATTTACATGTTTGATATCTTTTGCCATTATGTTCTTTAGTATTCAAGAAAGGTTCCCTTTTATCGTCTAGGCAAGTTTATGTTGCCTTCTTTTTTTTTAATGGGTTGAAACTCTATATAAGCCCTAATTCAATGAGGCTTGCAGTTTTGAAAAGAAATAGAGAAATAAAGAAAACTGCCACTGCCCCGTCTCCCACCTTCTTGACTGTTTAACTCTGCTTCCTCTTCTTTCTCCCCCTCCCCCTCCCCCTTCTTCCTCCTCTACTTCCTCTTCTCTCTTCTTCTATTTCCTCTTCCCATTCACAATACCTGTTCTACAGAATTTGGTAAGAAAGCCTCGTTTCACCTCAGCCACCCTCATTGCCACCAAACTGACTCGCCAATCAAATGCTCATATGCAACACTGCACTATGCCTTAACTAGTCAAACGAGCTAATGCCTACCCGCATTTTACTATGTTGTTGGCGCCTCAACTCGTCATTATTTTGTACCCATGCATCACTTAGCGCACTAGACTGACAAAGTTCAGTCGAGAAGGAAAAGTGACCATCAATAAAACAAAGTAAGACCACCTGCATGTGATGAATTAATCTCCACAAGACCTCGACCACCACGCACACCTCTCACATCCAATCATTTTCCATACAAATAATTAATCTGCTCCGGCCCCTCATGTAAATCTACGAGCAACAAAGTCAACATACAACTTAGCAACCATGGAGATTAGATGGAAGCATGGTTTCATAACACAACAATTTGTCTACTATCAGTAAATAAAGTAATTTGTTTCACTTTAGAATTTAAATAATTCGATTAGGAGTTAGTACACAAAGATTTGAGATCATTTCTTTAATTGCTCCCCTCCTCTAAGTTCATAGTTTGCGCAATAGCTTCATCAATGTTACCCATCAAATAAAAGGACTTTGTCACTTCAAGTCGATGAACGTAACCTGACTCTACACTCCAAAGAATGTTCTTTAGTCTGCAGAACAAAAGTTTTCCTTAAGTGATGAAATGAGGTGCTTTAAATAGAGTAGGTTTAGGGCATAGTGTAATTGGAAAGGAACGTTCAAGAACAACCCTTTTAGAATTGTCCTTTGGACACATGGCATCCTCCCAAATGTATGCTAACGTTCCCTAAGGTCCCTCAACATTAAACATTCACTCTCCATCCTTGAGGAACATCCTCAGAAGACTTCACATGGAACTTTTTCGTGAAAAATTCTTCATGAAAACTCAATAAAAACTTCTCGAGAATTCTCCTTGATGGATCAAACAGCCATTCCCTACCTTCGAGCACCGCAAGGCATTATCACTTGCAAGGTAGGTGAGGCCCACATTAAATGGGTCACATGTGAAGAGATTCAAAAGGAAGTCCTCTTTTTTTGGGGGGTGTTGTGCTTGAGGCAAGGATGGAATCACAGGCCAATGCAATCTTGCAGAGATGGAAGAAGACCTTCACAATACTTATCCCCAAGGTGGAGGGAGCATAGTAGGCTTGCCAATTTCCACCCATCAGTTTTGGTACCACATACAAGACAGACTAATGGCTGGTCTATAGAACTTAACTGCTACTAAGCAATATGGTTTCATTCCTGAGAGGAGTATAGATAATAATTGAATATTGGCATATAAGATAGCTCACCACTATCCCCACTTCAAAGTTGACCGCACATCTGATGATCATCAAGGTAGGCATGGAACAAGAATATGATCGAGTTATGTGGGATTTCCTCCTCAGTATGTGTGTATTTTCCAATTTTAGGAAGGATGGTTCTTGGATCATGAGATGTATTACCAAACCACAGTTCACTAGTCCAATGAATGGGCCAGGAGTTGCTAAATTCAAGCCACTAGTGGTGTTTGCCAAGGATGCCCTCTTTCCCCATACCTTTTCAACCTCTATTCTAAGCTACTCTCCTTATCCAAAGACATTTGAGTTGAATTCTCTGATTAGAATTAGGATCTTTTCTAGAGAACCCCAAATTTCTCACCTCCTTTTAGACTATAATGTTCTCCTATTAGATTTTTGTGGGGCGGTCAATTTTCTGAGGATCATTCTCGATAAGGGTGAACATGGGTGAGTCCTCAATTATCTAGTCCCAAAATACCAAAGAAAAAGAGGAAAATGATTGTTCGCATAATGAGGATAAAGAAACAAAAGGTTGGCAGTTAGGCTGGACCTCTTCAGAGCGCACCAGCTAACTCTCCTGGATTTCAAACTTATCATTTCTATGGTAACAAGTTTCTTTCTCTAACTGGGCATGTTATTTTGATTCATAATGCTTTTTCCATCATCATGGAATATTTTAGGTCACACCTGGGTTCCAATCAACGTACTACAACAACAACAAACAACAACCAAGCCTTAATCCCACTAGGTGGGGTCGGCTACATGAATCCTTTGTTTCCATTGCGCTGTATCAGTTACCAAATTCTTATCTAAGTTTAAGTAACTAAGATCACTCCTTATAGTTTCTTGCCATGTCTTCTTTGGTCTCCCTCTTCCTCTTTGTACATGGGCAAAATCCAATAACTCAATTTTTCTAACTGGAGCTTCAATTGGCCTACGATTTAGATGTCCAAACCATCGAAGCCGACTTTCTCTAAGTTTATCCTCAATTGGTGCAACACCAACTTTCTTTCGGATATACTCATTTCTCATTCTATCCTTTCGTGTATATCCACACATCCATCTTAACATTCTCATTTCTGCAGCATTTATTTTATTTGTATGTTTCTTCTTTGCAGACCAGCATTCAGCACCATATATCATCGCTGGTCTTACTACAATTTTATAAAATTTACCCTTAATTTTGGATGAGATTTTTCTATCGCATAACACACCAGAAGCATTTCTCCATTTTACCCAGCCTGCTTGAATCCTACTAAAAACGTCATTATCTATTTCGCCATCATTTTGTATAATTGATCCAAGGTATTTAAAGCGCTCACTCTTCTTGACAATTTGATCACCAATTGTCACATCTCCAATATAAGTATTTCTTTCTTGACTAAATGTGCACTCCATATATTCAGTTTTTGATCTACTGAGATGCAAACCTTTAGATTCTAGAG